>NCVS01001072.1:5789-23013 GCA_003055095.1 Goniozus legneri | reverse complement strand
AAATCGCTGGTGGTAGCTGGGAAATACCGCTCGTTGAGATTCTCGCGTTCCTTCTTTTTTATACCGTAGACTAAAATAGTAAAAATACATTATAAGCAACATTCGGAACTAATAGCGTTATCGAGCCCCGCTGTTCCAGGAGAAGGCAAAGTCTGCGGATAATGTGCCATAATCGCGTTAACGGGCGAGATAAGAACGTTTAACCCGTTCGTAAGTGGACGTCGGAGGGAATATGTATAAACGTCCGATAACTAATGAAATTACCTATCCCTGAGATGGCCAGAATGTCGTGGTTTTGAAGAGAAAAAAAACGAGACCAGTGTCTGGATCTTGGTCTCGGTTATATAGGGGGATGAAAATTGCTCAATGGGGTAGAAAAATTCAGTTCGAGGGGATGATAATTTATACTGTGTGATTTTTTTAACAAATGTCCTTGTAAGTTATTTTTATCGAACCCATTGTCTGTTATGTTGCCGAAATATATGCTGTAGTTGTAATTTTTCAACAAGAATGTTCGAACAGAATTCAGTACAAATGAGTATCATTGTGATTATATTTTAGAGGTTGAAATATCGAAAAGTAAAAAATAGAGATCACAAGCCAACGAAGTTTCTCAGTGAAAGCATGGTTAACTGTTTACGAATTGAGCAACCGAAACGATAAATGGAAGAGAAGATAGTGTGTAAGAGCGCGTGCTCTGGAATGGTAGTACGAAATGAAGAGTAGAAAAAAAAATAAAACGCGGGTAGAACATTTAATTCCGAGAGAGGGAGAGAGAGAGAGAGACGCGATGAAAGATCACGAGGGTAGCTCTGGAACGTCGGGGGTGAGAAAAAGCGAATAACGGAGTTTAAACAAGACGGGGACCCGTGCATGAGTAAGTGATAGCGAGAAATAAGGAAGAATGTTAAGTACGAGGGCGTATAGAGAGAGGGCAAAAAAGCTCCGAAGCTCTCAACTATGCGTAATCTTCCTCTCCTCGCAAAAACTGTCCGAAACCATTTAGCTGAATTCCCTGGCGCGTGAATTATGAAAATTAATTTCGCGGTGCGGAAAAAAAGAGAGAGAGAGAGAGTCGACAGTTTTGAGGAGCTCGGCGAGAAAAACACGTTTCGCCGCGACATAGAGCCGTTCGATACAATTTTACCCGTAAAATATTTTCTCTCGGCTCTCGCGCGAGCACTGTTTACCGGATCATAAGTCAAATATCAAACTAGGCGCGTACGAGAGCGAGAAAGAAAATCCAAGTGTTATACGGTGGCAAATAGTGGTATAGCCAGGAGAAACGTGCGCCGAGTGCGAATACGCGCCTAGCTGACGTGGGTCTTGTTCTCGCGATGTAAAAGGTCACTTCCGTTTTTCCACGTCTCTATCTCCCTCAACTTATGACGAGGTATTCTTCTAACCTCTAAGTCGAAAAACTGATAAAATATCGAATATTGAAAGTTGAATCGATTAATTTTTATTTAGGCTTAAGGTGTGACAAAGAAGTACAATCGATTATAATTGAAAACTCAAAGTGATTAATATTTAACGTCAATCCGTCAGAAAGAAAATTTCCTTTCCAAAAATTCTATAACTGTATAACCAAGACACCGTAACAATTGTAAATTAAGATAAAAAATATAATCAAACACGAGGATGGCATTGCGGTCATTACTCTCGAGATTATTATGCAATTCCGACTCATTTGCGCGGCAATAATAATTATCCGTCCGTCTTGGCTGCTTTTCATCCACGAGCGAAAGTGGAGACGAAGAGGGAAAAAAGATGAGAGATCGCGCAATATTCCCAGACTGGAAATGAAAAAGAGTAACTGCAAAGTTCTACGGGGACGAGAGGGGCTTGGGGGAGACGAAGGAAATGGAACGATAAAAAAAATCTTATCGCGCGAATCACCCCCGAGTTCGTCGGGGTTTTCCGCTATTTCCGAGCGCCGCCAAAAGGAGGACCTTCGAGGGCGAACAAAGTGATCGCGACCGTTTCGCGTTGCGAATGCAATTCATTTTACTCAGCCGTGCGATATTTATCGCGAATCGTTCAAAGATTATTTTCTACGGTCAATGAAAAATGAATCCATCCGAGAAGGAAAGTATATTTTCTCCAAAATCGTTCGATTCAAAGTCGACCGAATTTATGTTTTCAGATTAATATTCTTCTAGTGCTTTTAATAATTATTTGCAGCCTTATTAGTGGGTATATTGAGAAAGAAAAAGTACGTTTGCTTTAGTCGTTTCATCATCAATATTTGCACAGATGCAACACAATATCTGAAACGTTGTAAAAAGTGCATTTTTCCGACTTTTTTAAAATTGAAATTAAAAATAGGAAAAGTTGAAACTTTTCAAAATCAATAATTCTTCCTTATAGAAGATAAATTCCAGTTTTCAAACCCCTCTTCCCGATGTCTGTACGATCATTGGTTCCGGAGATATTGACCGTGGAAGACAAAAGTGTCATTTTTCATTCAACGGCCGTTATCTCAGCTGAAAATGGTCGTACAGAGCTGACAAAAAACGCAAATTGAAGCTAAAGAATCAGGCTATACAGCCCTTACATTGGTAAAGTTGAGAAAAATTTGTCCTCGCCCGTCGAAGTCTTTGAAGAAACGAAAGAATATCGGAAAATTTTTGGTTGCAATATTTTGAGTTTTTACACCAAGAAGAACGAATCTGAAAAATTTTTCAAAAAGATATTCTTAATCTAAACATTTCAAGCTTTAAAACGCTTTTTTTAGCAGCTCGATCCGATCATTTCTAAGAAAGTTACAGCCAGTGGAAAAACACCAAAAAATTGAGGAAATTTTTTTGTTCCTTTAATTTTTTTGACGAGTGTATTTTACGAGATGAATTTCAGTTGTAAAGTTATAGTAACCAATTAGGCGCTGATTTATCCATTCGAGTAAATCGATCGTGTTAAATTTTCAAAACTGAATCGCGAAACACCGCTCGAGCATCGAGAGTATTATTTGCTCGTGAGGCTCGTTCGCCCCTGGTGCTTATTTAGCGATAAGTACAGTATTCACTTTGCGATTACAAATATCGCTAATAGGCGTTATATATAACAGGTGGGCGCAATATTACTCGCGGCGGGCCAGCTGCGACAGGTCTAATTACCGCTCGCGTGCCATTCTCCGTCTCTGTTCGATCGCAGTGGCTACTCGATTGCCCATCTAGGACTACAATGTTCTGATAATCGGTTACGATGACCCATTCTTCGAGATAATAGGAGATCGTCGACTCCAAATTGTCTTATTCGAATGTAGATTCTCTCGAAATTCGGAAATAAAAGCAACAAAAACAATCCTCAATAGAGACACGAGAGTGACGAATAATATCACCGATCTCTGTGTCGACTACGTTGTAGATCGAAATTAGGAAGGGACGCGCTAACCGCGCAAATGAAATTCGTCGGCGTGTTAATCATCGGACAACGAAGCATCGATTGACGATTTTCGGTAACTCGCGAGGGGTGAGTAGGACGGCCCGGTTGGCGACCGGTAACGTCCTCCTCTATTTGCCGCGCACTAATATTGAATCTCCCTGGCGGGTTGTTTGCCGACAAATAGAAATCTCGAAAACCGTTCGACGACTCGCCGCGACCGTGTCAGCCTATTATCGCGAAATTTTCGAATTTCCTTATCGAAGAGGAGAAATCTGGAAAAATTAGCGGGAGACAGTCGGAAGCTCGTACGCGATCGCTATCCGGCCCTACCCCTGACGGGGATTAATGGATTTCGGTATTACGGCATGTGAATCACATCTGACAATGGCAGCGCCGGGCTCGACAAGCGCGCGTATTCGCTCATTCCCGATTCGTAGATGGCACCTACGTGCGAGTGCACGGTTACCGATTTACAATACCGCGTGTCGGTGACATACCCCCATCCCCCTCCCTCTCCTCCTCCTCTTCAACGCACTTTGACAGTAGCCGGGGCTCGTTCGGACAATCGCGCGGTTATACGCAGACGCGTTCACGCATCTCGCGACTCCGCAGAAGCGGGATGGTCAGCCACCCTTCCCCTCTTCCGCTGACCCTTCCCCTTCCACCTATTGAACCGCGTGCGCTTGTAATCGACGAGCAATTCCGTGTATCGGGCGTTTGCTCGATACCGATGCCACGCGACGCTCGTAAGATAGCCTCGTACTACGCGGATGATGTACCGTATCGCCCGATAAAATTTGAATATTCCGCTCGAGCACGCGAGTCAACTAGGCACTACGTTCTACACTGATAGAAAAACTATCTTGATTCGAGAGGAATGATCTTGATTTAAGAAAATTATTTTGAAGAAAACTAGTTGTCTTATGTCAAAAATTTCTTGTCTTGGTTTAGATTTTCTTAGCGTAAGAGTTTCAACATTTCCGACCAAAAGTATTTTGACTTGATTCGAGAGTATATTGTCTTCAATCGAAACGATTAAATTCTTCAACCAAAGACATTATCATTATCGTTTTTTTATCTTGTTTAGAAAATACAAAATACTTCAATCAAGAGCATAACTCTTAAACAAAGAATTTTTTGCTCTTCATCCAAGAGTTATAATTTCTCAATTTAAGAATTGATTTTCTTGAATCAAGAAAAATGAATATTTTGAATCAAGAATTCAATTTCGAAGAAAATATTTTTCTTGAATCAAGATAGTTTTTTTTATCAGTGTAGTCGACTCTCTCGATGATTTTTTAGGTAAATAAAGTCGATGAATTTCGATTTGAATCTTCTTGGAAATAAAATCGAGAGTTCTAGATGTCGAATGACTCTAAAGAATTTCAATTGAGATATTTGACCCAACCGGTAATTGGATTACTCTCAAATTGAGAATTGACGCTAAATTGACCGAGCATAGGATGAATAGATTGGAAATGCGAATAAAGTTACACAGCGGTTTTCTATCAATTTATTTTCAAGGTTTCGAACAGATTTCTCTGAAATATCGAACTGGCAAGGTAGATTATCTCGATTCACCTGGAATGATCCAATTTAGCAAGCTGCCAGTTCGACCACAAAAACGTGTAAAATCTGGCATCGGGGTGGCGTTAATTAATTGCCGGCGGTACGGAAACGCATTTAACTTGATGGAATTTATCGAGGGTGGCATATCGCAAGCCAAACACTCCTTTGTTGCATGAAGATGCATGCGACGCGGAATTAACGGATTGCAGCTGTCTGGAGATCCGTGCGCGTTGGATTGCCACAACGCGCGCTCGCTTTGTCATGCGTGTCGATTCGACGAAGCGCGCTCTCCCGTCTGCCAAATACTCTCGCGGTCCATCGATCCTGCGTGCGGTTCAATCGCGGAATTACGTTTCGAGGGCTGAAAGCTCGGCGCGAGCGAGTCGCGACTCGGAACGATCAATGACCGTTTCCGTGGTACGCACTATTGGCAATATTTTTCGACTAAAAAATTCAATACCGCGCTGTAAAAAACCGAATAAATACGAAACTCGAGACGCATCGACTTGGTTTCGATAGCAATTTTGAAATTCAACTTCATTTGTTCATTGTGGTATTTCAGCGGTGCTCGCAAGACCAATTTTGTCGAGTCTTGACGAGTGTCAAGAGTTCGTGCTAGGGTAAATGTACCATTTGTGGCCACTGTGCCACTTGTAGCCACTTTGAAATTCATATTGATATATTTAGTTTTTGATTTTCACTATAACATGATTTAGTTCATTTCTACGATTCTTAGATATGTTAACGTCATTGTGAATATTTCTTTCTGCTTGTTAAGTAGGTATACTTCCAAAAAATATTAAAAAAACAACCAGAGTCGTAGTGTATCTGAGCAATTTCTTTTATTGTTAGTAAAAAGATTGTAAGTAAGTCACTAATAATTATTGAGAATCGTATGTGAAATTGATAGTATTTTTGAAATGCTCCACTAATTTGTTATTTAGATCACTTGAAAATTTATCAAAAATGATGCTATGGCCACTACTGGTACAACAGGCATTACAGTACAATTTAACTCTTTTTTTAACAATAAAGTGAGTTCTGAAGGTTTATACATGTAACAATTAGACTATTAATAGGCCTAAGAATTGATTAATTAATTTTCTTTTATTAAATATTATGATTAAATTGATTTAACTTTTGATCAAAGACGAAATTTCTTAAAATAGCCACAAATGGTACATTTACCCTATTATACTATAGAATGAAAAATAAGATTTAACGTAGGCTTGAAATATGATTAGTCGCCTTATTAATCCTCTCTGTGTATCAAATCGGGTTCGAGTAGATTCAAATGAAGTCTTAATCTGATTTATGCAAATTTTTGCGTATCCAAGACTTAACCAGATTTGCTTTGGGTCATTCTCATATATTAATGCATGAAAAGTCATATTCCAAATGGAAATGATGCAAATAAAATTTGAATGGGCGAAGAAAACGCGCAATTACCATACGCAATCCTTATCTAATTCAAACGAAACTAGATAAGTCGCGGATATTTTATCCTCATAAAAGAACAATCCGGTATTTTCGCAAATATCGTTATCGCGACATCAAATTTGTTCTTTGGAGAGCAGCCTGGCCTGAAACCCACCACAGTTCGTTTTGTCCGGATATTTTTCCCTCTTCACCATACGTATTCGCTTACCAAGCGCATATGGAACGGTGTTCATAACACGGCACGCGTATAGTCGCGCAACGGAGATTATCTGTCGGGCGCAATATCAGCTCACGGGTGTATACAAAGCGCACAAAGAGAGAGAGAGAGAGAGAGAGAGAGAGAGAGAGAGAGGGACAGAGAGGGAGAGTGAGAGAGTGCGAGAGGGAGAGAGGACGAAAAGGAATATGGATGGAAGGTGAGCGATAGCATTGAGCGTCTGGCACGAAGATAACGTAATGTAGGTAATGACTCGTAGGATCGAAGCCAACGGCCCGTAAGAAACGAGCTATCCGATCCGAAACACCGTATAACGCCCATCTACGAAAATGTCCGGTGCCTGATTACCTACGGATATCCATTGCCAACACTAGAGCCAGAATCGATTGGCCAGTCGCGGCCGAGGTACCCTTTTACGATTATTTCCCAACTTTTTTTCCTCTTCTCGATGCCTGACCGTAGATTGCAAAATTATTTATTAAGGGGGTCAGTGCATGTAAATTTGAAGAATATAGTTTTTTTTAAGCCTAATCGGTTCGAAAACTATTGAATAACACCTGTTTAAAATATTAACCCGCAATTCGAAGTAGTTTTAGAGTTTTAGTTTTAGTTTTCGAGTAGTTTTGAAGCATGTTTTCCAGATACTGTTTTCGAAAATTGTGTACACAATTACACGAAAAGTACTCAACCTATCGAGTTGATTCAAATTGCATTTTGAAGAGTATTATATTCTGTTCAATGTGAACCAAAGATACTCACTATTTTAACAGATTTTAACATTTTTTAAGATAAAAATATCGACCAAGAACAGGTGAAAAATCAAATTAAAAGTTCAAATATTGAAAAAAAATATATATATGCTGTTTCTATAGTGTTTTATTGGTTCATATAGAGTATTCTAGCATTAAAATTAATAAAATATGAAAATTTTTTGTTAGAGTTAAGAATTACGGACGCTATTGTGTACACAGTTCGACAACTCCAGCGAAAACACGCTCCAGTGCACCAAGCATATCTCCGCGATTTTTCAAGATAATTGATTACTTTTTTTTCAAAGTACAGCTTAAATGTTGTACTGAATGACCTATTAAATGAATATGTTGTTTACTTTACACAAAAACATGGATGGATTAAATTAAAAAAATCATTTTTTTCGGGTTTTACATTCACTGACCCCCTTAATCGAATCTCATGAATTTCGTAATTAAATAGAGTGACATTAGCATTTGATATTCTGTTTATAATTTTCTTCGAGTGCAATTATAATTTATTAGTAGGTGATAATAAAAGTAATAAATATCGGATACTGCTAATATAATGATATAAAATCAATACTATTACTCAGGTCTGGAGTATTTTAAAAAAGGAGTAAATAAATTGGAAAAAAAGATCAAGTACGGTCCAGTTAACTCCCGCGAGTGCCGTGATCGATGCGTGGTCGAAACTGCGCGAAGCCTTAAGCGTCCCGATCTGTAATGCTGAGCGTCAGACTGAACCCAAACACGGGGAGGCAGTTTAGAGGAGACTTAAACCCCTTCGCGCACTTAACACGAATTTAACTTAAACCCTCCAGCACGGAGACGCCGGCATTGTTGACACTGCTACTGCGCGACAAAACTTATCCCACTCTGACGCTCCCAGCCTCACACCCGTCACGGATCTCTCGCGAGTATTTAATTACTCCCCTTTCGAGATCGCACGCGACCCCCCCCCCCCATCTCCCCCCGTCCCATCGCGAGTTTTAACTGAGTGGTAGAAAGATATAGAGATAAAGAGAGTGGGGGAGTTATACCGATAAATTTTCAATTTTAAATGCAAACCAAATTGCGCTACCGCACCTGTAATGCCCTTTATGAATATGCAAAATTCAAATAAGCGCTCTCGCGATGCGTTACCCCGCCAATATCGGTTAATATATAACACGCATCGTTAATTAAAATTCCGGCGCATCCGCTTATTAATCATTAATTATCGGGCTACGACGCCTGGAATTTAACGTCGAAACGTTCCGTAGGAGGGAAACGCAAAAAGTTTTCGCGAAAATTATCGTAAACCGGGACCTTGGTTGCGCCTGGTTAATCGATTCGGATTTTACCGATGGAGACGGACAACATCGTGTTTGAGAGAAAATAGTTTTCCTCCCGAACCTTTTTATACCGAGTATATTAATCATTTTTTGTTTACGCGTACAAAGCCCGCGTGCTGTGTTAATCGGGTTTTTTTCAGAAACTATTGCATTCGGCTGAAACTTTTTTTCGTTAACCTCTTTACGATTCAAGAAGGTACACGGTGCCATAATTTTTCCAACAAGTGCAAGAAAATTATTTTCACTCGGTACAAGCACTTTTCGAACTAATTAAAAAATCCTCTACATTTTTCGACTAGAGAGAAAAATTCACATTTTCTACAATTAATCCTTTGTTTGCTCCCCTCGACTAAACTTTTTCACCACTTGTTTAAAAGAACAGGGTACTACGACGTGTATGAATAAACAAGCCACTTTCTTGTTAAAATAAATTGTCGTCTTTTTTTAACTTTGATAAGAGGAGACTTATCTCCATATTTTCTGCGTCGCAAAATTAACGCAATTTTTTCCTCGACCTCCTAAACGAACGCGCGACAAAAAGATTGTTATCAAATAAGAACATAATACGCTGGGCAAAAGTCAAAAGGGAGCACCGGCAAGAGGACGTAGATTCTCTAGCCGAAAGATGGCTTCTGGTTGTTTCGCAACGACGGTGATTAAACGCGGCTTCTTCGGCGTGGAAAATTGTACCGTAGGATTCGAGGGATTCACGGTCCGTTTCTATGTATTGTTCTTTCTGAGCGAGTGCTATTTATTCTTCCACGGCAATTGAATTCGCGGCAATCGCGCTGACTCTAAAAGGTTACTCTCGGTGCTCGTGGATGACTGATATCGCGAACAATGCATCTAATAATAGTCGTAGTCATAGTCATAGTTTTCAACATGTAACTATATTATTTCGAGAAAAAAAATGTAAAGATTGTTATAACGAAAGTAGAATAATTAATTCATTTTTTTAATTTCCATCTCATTTATTCAAATGTTGTTTCTGGTTAAGAATCGCATTGTTTAATTGCTTTTCATTTTATTGTTTATTCGATTTTTTAGTTTCATGTGTCGTTTCCGAATATATAAACACTTTTACATCGAATAACTTTTATCACCGCAGAGGTATTACCGTTCCAAATAGAACTACACACAGTTATTCGAAGTTTGGCGAACTCAGTCTCATCTATAATTGCCGCATAATAGAAACAAGTTTGGAAATTACAGTGTAACTACCAATCTATGAATCGCGTCAAAGTTCCCCTTGATTCAATTAAAAGTTTAAACACCGTGCTCAGTCAAATGAACCGACAAGTCGAAACAGAGGGGGTCAAAAACAAGAATCGGAAGGTATCGGAGCGAGCGGTCCACTCAACGTGATTTGATTCCAGTCGGGTTTTTCATTCCGGGGGGATGAAACGGAGAGGGAATTTTCGGATATGTGTCTTTCTTGACGTGCACTCGAGCGTATTCGAGTCGAGAGAAAGGACGGGCTGGTGGTGGGGGTGGGCCGCTTGGTCGAGATTAGTGGCTCGAGCCAACGAGATAATGCCGAGTAACGAACTTTGACGAAGTTGCACAGACGACCGCGCTCAAATAATAGATCGCCCTCTCGTCGCTAGTCTGTCGCAGCGCGATCTCGCGATGAACATTCCGCCTCTACTCGCTGAGGTTCGCCGTTCGCCGTTCGCGCATGTCGCACGCCAGCGAAATCTCGTTCACGGATTGAAATGGCTCCGGAATCGCGTTATCGCTCCGTACCTGGGCTTTCTCTTCGCCTGATCAGGAACGTCAATGGTTTCCGGTTATCTTGCCGATGTAAATTGGACGCATTTCTACCGAACAATGCCTATTTTTCGATGGTGTTATCGACCGAGTTTCGGGTACTCACTGAACTATATCCGTTGATTGGAACTTGAAATAATTTAGCTAAACGAATAAGCCATGAACTTCGCACCCCACTGTTCAGAATAGATATTTTTTTTCTCCTTCTTAGTATTTTTCGTTTCTTAGTTGTTGCTTAACCCCTTAACAGTGCATGACGCATATATGCGCGCGGGTTGAAAAATTGTATTCTGATATTTATAATCGGACTAAAATTTGAATGCTCGTATTTTTGAGATTGCTGATCAGTAATCCAATGTTAAAAACGCAAAATTGAGCATAGTTTTAAAACCGAAATGATTTTTTTTTTTGTACTTCAGAAAAATTCTATTTGGCATTAGCTGGGGAAATTATTCGATGATAAAATAAATGACGACCTCAGAATGTACCGCGAAGAGGTTGCCAAAATATATTCCATATTTTTTTAAATTTCTTTTTAATTTAAAAAAATTTTTTCTTTTTCATTTTTTTTTTTTTTTTGAAACTCTATCTAAATTTTGAAGGGTGAACGTTTGTTATGAAACATCCTGTACGTATACCACAATGTACCACACGTAGGCTCGAGATTCAAAATTTAAATTTCCATTTTTCAAATAGAAAAATCAAGAAATATTTTTCTTTATTTTTAATGATTTATTCGTGTTTGGTAGCTTTGAAAACGCTCTTATACAAGTTTTCATTAGATTCGTAGAGAATTTTTCTTCGCACACTACGGAAGAAAAAAGATGATTTTCCTCGCACTGTTAAGTGGTTAATCCTGAGACAAAATTTTAAGCACTGTTTTAACGTTGTAAACCATTGGTTACAACTAAATAAGTTGAAAAGTATATGCAACGTGTGTATACGATAGAGTTCGTTTTGAACCTAAATTGAGGAGTTACGTCCCGATTTACTAAGTTGAGGTTCAAAACAGACTTTTATTTTAACGTTTATGACCTAAGTAAGATATTCTCGTTCGGACGCGAGTAACAAAAAACTGCTAAAATTAGTTATGCACGTTCAAAACTGTATGTACGTTCAAATATCGTTTTGAACTTACTAGTCGTATCGGGATTTTAACGTTACGAAAGTTGTAAATGGTATTTATAACTACTTTTTAGTCGTATTGACCCTAATAGTACAACTAAAACGTCTAAATCAGGCTACAACGATAAAATTTAAGTTATTTACGTTAATAAGTGGTCTGAAATTTTGTCTTGGGATTTCAACTTATTTTCTTCGTCGGTACGATTCTGAATATTACGAATAGTCAAGTTGAACTACGATATTTTAATTTTTAAATCGAGAACATTATATCAAAGTTCATTAATATCTATGAGTTTATTCAATAGATTGTATCTCTGTCATGTAGCAATTATACGAAACTTGCATTGTGAAATTAGCGAACACGAGAGGGAAATAGAGCGTCGCCAAAGGGCGCGTAATTTGTGTAACAGTATAGATCAACGTCCATGATATGATCAGATCGGACGTCTCAAGCCAACCATCTCATGGGTTAGTGCGAATGACACCGAGTGAGATACGATGCGTTTTAAAATGTTAATCTGGCTAAATAGTTATAACACTCGAAAAGTATTTGTGAGATTTTCTCTGCTCTTAATCCAAACTATTTTCCTCAATTTTTTTCGAATGTCCGAGAAATTTCCCTCGTACAAACGATGACTCTGTGAGTTTTCCACACGCTCATCCATCATGAACAATACACGTGTAATCCGCTCATGGCAACTTCATGTAGACTCTCCGCCTCTCCTCCCTCTTTCATTATAATCTCGAGTCGAATCGCGTCGTTTCGCCGTCGAGTGGGCCGAAAACGCGACGAGGGTGAATTCTGAGGTCCGAGGCAAGAAGCGAACCAGAAGAAGCCAAGAAGAGGAAAAAAAGTAACCTAGCCTCACCCTCCTCGATTTACCATGGAAATGGTTTTTCTTTCGCCGGGTCCATTTGGTTCGCCACCGCGCAGTCGGTTGACGAGAACGATAAATCGGATTTGCGTGCTCCGAAAAGGAGGAGGAAGAAAGAAAACGAGAGAAGAGAACGAAGGAAAGTACACTAAATGTAATTCTCGTGGATTCGTGCTGGAAGTTGAAAAATTTGCTCTTCGGGTATTTCCCTTGTACGCAATATGTAGCGAGTAAAGATTTCACGTGTTTGATAAAAACGTTGGTACATCCAAACATATGAGAGAAAGAGAGAGAGAGAGAGGGAAATGGATCGAAGGTAAAAATCAAGAACCGCGATGATCCTTAGTGGAACCACGTCGAGACAAAAGTTATCGCTCCGTACACCCACACAAATTCTATAGTGTATATAAATATATAGGTGCACGCGAACTGTCTGGATTGTCGCAGTAAAGCGCATCGGGTCCTTGCGCGACATCAAGGAATCGAATTTCCGTCTGTGATTCTTTGTGAGAGGAAAATAGCCGTATATATCGGAAGATAAAAGTTACCAGCAAAATAAGAGAGAAAAGTTATTGGCCTCGGACAACAATGCTACGACGATTCTTTGTCGATTTATCCGCCACGAACGATTTTTTTCCTCCACTTCCCTCGTCTTTTGCCCTGCCATTTTTTTTTTCCTCGAATAAACAATTCTTTATTCGATACGACGTGAAATGTCTATCATTCGCGACAGTGTATAGATCCGAGGACGGTAAAAACTTGAGGAAATACATGGTTACGGTTGCTGGCGTTGCTGGGATATAAAGTAGAACGAGTTGTGTTCAAGATGAACCAATCGAAATGGTAATCGACCGACATCAACGAGATAAATTTCGGCGCTTTATCTCCCAAGTGGTACATAATATTTCAAAAATACTAATACCGAGATCTAAAAATGAAAATTTCGGTGACAAAGTTTATCGGTAATTTTTGAGTTATGGTTGAAGCTATAACAGAAGCTGTTCACTCTGTATAAAATCTAGAACTTTGGTAATTTCGCCATAACGGTCGAGGTAGCATTAATGCGAGCACGAATTAACCCCGTTTGCGTGACGAGAGATGGTTTGTCAAACGTCGGACTGCAAATTCGTTTTATCTACGACTGCTTACCAGCCAATATGCACACAGGTAAAACATCCAACATTATTGATTCAGCTGTTCCGTCATGGGCTATTAGAACCTATTTCGACCGCATTACACGTCATTAGCGACAACAATTCAGCGAATGGAAAAGCCGGGAATCGCATGAATTCAGATTTCAAACCGAACCAACCCTTTGCATGTCACGATATTTTTCCTTGCATTTTTCATCAAAGAACGAAGCGTACATTTTTCTCTATTGTTCGTAATACTAGTGTCATTATCGTTATTAGCGTTATCCTTAGTTTGTTTAGTTTCGATTATCATAAACGTTTCTTTTGCACTTTTAATGCTCTAAAAATTTCTCAAAAGTATACGATTGCCTTTTCGTACCGTTTCGTCGAAAGCCCTACTCAACGCCATTTCACGTTCTCGTTCAATTCGAATTTCGATGGCTCAATCACGGAGCTGATCAACTCTTCGCTCAACGGATCCCATGCATTATAGCCCAGTGTACACCCTATTATACTAAACTATACACCGACCGCATATTATACCCATTCAACAAGAGAGACCGCACCAGGTCCGATTCACCCCACGCGGTGAATAGTCATGCAGGTAGGATTCGGCTGGATGTAACGTCGAATGAGCAACCACAGCTCGGCATAAACATTAGAACACACGTATACGAGTGCAATTTTCGAGCTTGATGCCCCGTGCGCGAGCGTTTCAAGGATACACCGCACGACACAATTAATCCGACGAATGGCCCGTACACGGGGCCATCGTCATCTTTTATGGCCGACCGCTAACGATCGCGTTCGTAATCGGGCCCCCTGTCAGTTCGATAACGCCACCGAGGAAGATACAGGCGGTTCGTTTCTCGAGTTTCCGCCCCGGAAAATTAATTCGACTCTCTACGTTCAATCGTATTTCGATATATCCCCATTTAGACATGTTGGAATAAATCGAAGCATACAGAATTGAGATTTATTTTTTCAATGCGAATAAAATATTTAAATTAGAATATTCAAAATTTTATACAATGAAAAATAAGAAAAACATAGAATATTTAAACATCGTTTTGCAGTCTAAAACTCTCACATTCGCAACTCCGATCGATCGACGATATTTTCTTTCATTATTAAAGTGATTGTCTCGCTTAAATTGAAATAGAAAATAGTACATTACGATATAAGAAACTTAAGTAAGCGATTATTGAACTGTGTGAAAGTAGCGCACGAGCGAAGCGAGTGCGCTATTTCCACAGAATTCAATAATCGCTTACCTAAATTTCGTGTATCGTACACTATTTTATAGTACAAGTGACCTAAAATCCACTATTTCAATTTAATAAATTATAGAATAGTAGAAAATGATATGCAAAAATAGTAGTGTCAGAGCAAGCAAAGTAGCAGGGATCTCGCTTTCATTTTCTTTCTCTCTCTCTGTCTACGATTAAACAAAAGCCGGCTGTCTTGTAGTTGTTTGGCTGCATTAGGTTAATGAGCACGTCAGATAAAAATTATTCCGAAGATGAGCAGCTCAGATATTGAATTTAGCGATGATAGTGGTGATGTTGTGTCCAAAGAAATTAGAGAAACTGCCAAAAATGTTACTCTAGATTTGTTACCGGACAAATCTAAAAGGCTGTATGTAACACGATACAACTTATTTAAAAAGTGGTGTAAAGGCGAAACCAATTCATTTTTCGAAGACGTTTTGTTGGCCTATTTCGCACATCTTTCTGAAAGCTATGCACCATCTAGCTTATGGGCCACTTATTCGATGCTGAAATGTACAATAAACACCCTAAATAAAATCGATATTGGTAATTATAAAAGGTTAACGCTATTTCTGAAGAAAAAATCTAATGCTAATATAAATATGCTAATGGAAAATGTATCAACCAACCAATAGGTGTTAATAAGATCCCAAAAATAGCTAAAGATATAGCAGCTTATTTAGTCACGCCTTCCGCAGAACTTCTGCGACACTATTGGTTGATGCTGGAGCCGATTTAACTACGCTCCAAAGACACGGTGGATTGAAATCTAGTGGAGTTGCCTTTGGTTACGTGGCTGAGTCATTAAATAACAACAAAAAAATTGTGAACAAATAAGTAATGGCATTGAGTTAGATAAGCGTATTGAGCATGCCTCTGTCTCTAATGAAGCAACTACTGCGAAGAATACAGTTACAGCGCTTCAAATTTCACCTATATTATGCCGGAATGAAATTTTGGATACAAAAAATGAAAAAATTTCGATACAAGATTCAAAATCTCAAACCGAAAATTCAATTCAACAGAATCAATTCCCCAACGAGACTCAATTTAAAGAAATTTTATACGACCCAGATATTGGCCTATACGTGAAAGATTCGCCACACATGAATTTACAACCTTATATTTTTAACAATTGCAATCTAACGATAAATGGTAGCATTAATAATTGTGTTTTCAATAATTGTACCATAACTAAACACACACTTTGATTACACTGATTTATTCAACGTTTGTCTTATTATATGTTACTATATGTTATATGTATTGTATGTTAGTCGGTATATGTATATATGTTCACACTTTTTTGACAGTTAACCATAAATATGACAATTTTTCATCAGTATTTCATTGTTTTCTGGAGCTTCTTTAGATAATTACGTATTTTTTCTCTTTTTTCTGTTTATTTTTACGTATAAAAATATAATTCTTCAGATTACTGTCTGTACATCGTGAAGTAAGTAAACGCATGAAGTGAGTGAAGAATAGAATGCAATAAATAATCGGCTCGTTAAATCCCGCGTAAGCATAACTTAAACGTGGTTTTAAGTCACCGTGTACTAGAAATTAATTTATTGCACGTACACTAAATTATTGCAAACTTATAAAAAAAACTCACTATATACTTAAAAATGCGAAATGATAATCTTTTATGTAATAAAATCACTTATAAAATATTCGATTTTACGGTGAACTGGTTCACTAACACAATGTAATTTCAGTCACATCAACAAACACACTACCTAGCTACATTCATATTCACAATCGTGGTACAACTTCGCACACTTTCCTACACTCTCCGTGCGTCTCTATGTATTGTTGAATTGTACATTTTGTATTGGCTATATCTTTCAAAGTAGACGGTTGAATATTTTCATTTTCGGCTAATGCTTTTATAATATCTTCGTCTTTAGGTATACAAATTTTCATCCGTATCTAAGTTTCGGTGTGGAAGATATAGCAATCAATGTGACAATTTATATGCGGGATATAGAGAATGCGTATCGATGTATCATCTTCAATTGCATGTATCTCTGATTTGAAATGGTCAATATTTTTTTTAAATTTCACAAGCAGTCTTATAATAGTATTCTAAAAGAATTGTCCAAGTTTCATAAATATGATAGTATTTGTGCTTTGGCGAGACAACTATCTTGCAATACGATCCTCTAGGCAATCCCGAATGCCCTTCGTACTGTCAAAATGCCTCAGCTGTCGATCTTTCAAATACCAAAAGAATCAACAGAGCTTTGTTCTTTCGGAACATCGAATAAAATAAAATTCCGCTGCATGCGAACCCGTTTACAGCGCGTTCTCTTGCGCGTAAAATAATTTTCAACGTTGCCCACGCCCCC
>NCVS01001071.1:87945-115422 GCA_003055095.1 Goniozus legneri | reverse complement strand
CAACACACGAATCAACGCATACGACACATCACAGCTCTTCAGAAAGTACCTCACATAGACCAAGTGAAACTACAATTCATGGTACTACACACGAGTCTACTCATAACACCTCGAAGAAACCAGGTGAAACCACGCAAGGAACAACACATGAATCAACTCACTCGACTGATCACGGCTCTACATATGGAACAACGGAAATAACTCACCACACAACGCTAAGTTCTACATTGTCCACTACTGACGACGCAACACACGAAACGACAGAACATACTCATGAATCTACTGATATGACAACTTCCGATGGCTCTGTTTCAGGTTGTGTCGATGGTGTATTATTACCCCACGAATGCTCTTGCACAAAATACTACGAATGCGTCAAAGGCGATCAAGTTTTGAGACGCTGTCGCGAACCTTTGCATTACAATCGTCAACGTCACATGTGTACATCCGCAATTACGGCCGCATGTCCCTATGAAACCACATCCCCATTCCCATCAACCACGACACCTCTCCCCCACACAACGACTGAAATAATAAGCACCTCCTCTACCATAAGTTCATCTACTGAAAATAGTCTCGAATACGAATGTCGCGTCAACGGAACTGACGTACCCACTCGTTACCCTCACGAATCGAATTGCGATTTATATTACAACTGTGTAAATGGTGAATTAACACTCGAGAAGTGTCAATTCGGACATTCCTTCAACCCGAAATTAGGCGTTTGTGACTGGACTGAGAACGTTGATTGTAATCCTAAATTAACGATGACGACTACTACTACTACCACTACTACTACCACCACCACGACACCTAAAACTGTACCAACATCAAATCCTACTACAACTTCTCATACCACCGCTCGGGCTTCTACGACAGTGAGTCACGAAATTCCAACGGAATGTCCTCCGGACAATTCTGGTACAACAGTTCATCTTGCTCACGAGACCAATTGCTCGCTATTTTACAAATGCGACAATGGAAACAAAGTCGTGATACCTTGTCCAGACGGACTTTACTTCAACGCGGCTGAGCAAGTATGCGATTATCCCGAGAATGTGGATTGTGGGGCATCAAATCATACTAGTACTGGACCCAGTTCTAGTACCAGTGGAACTATTTCTACCAAACCCAGCACCACTGCTTCGCCTGTGACCGAAGTGAGTACCCCAAAATCGTCGTATTGCTCGAAGAATAACTTATTATCTGCTCATGAAAGCGATTGTAGCCGATATTATAAATGCATAAACAATCAAAAAGTTGAAATGAAATGTGTCGCTGGACAATATTTCAATCAGCTTCTATTGGCGTGCGATTTCAAAGAAAATGTACAATGCTCCATGGATAATGATGACAATAACTCGAGTGTAGCTTCCGAAAATTATCCAACGTATAACCCAGATTGTCTAGGTAGATGTCCAGAAGAAGACTCATCGGCATATGCAGTTTTATTGAGTAGCATTAAATGTAATCAATTTTGTAAATGCGCATATGGAGAAGCTATGGTTTACAGTTGTCCTCAAGGTTTATATTTCAACCCACAGTTGAAGGTATGTGACTACCCTGAAAACGTGGAATGCGCGACTAGTTCTAAGTAGATTAGGAACAAATTTTTAATGAAATTTTATTAAAGAATTTACTTTGTAAATTAGATTGATTAATGAGCGTATTATTTAATATTACTAATTGTTTTTGGATAATTTACAAAAAGAATTGTGGACGACCGATATTAATTGGTTGCATTCGAACTGAAAGGCCAAGGCTAATGCTGGCATTGAATCTGCGATAAATTTTTAAATCGATAAAAAATCGATTTGTCACGATTGCGCATCTTACATATGTAAATAATTAAATTTTATAATCGACGTTTCGAAAAATCATGTATATTTTTTTAAAATAAATATCGTACAAAATATTTATCTCGAAACTTCATTTCCACCACACGTATAAACTCGGTTGAAAATAGTTCAGGCCAACGATATAAACCGTGCAGCGATAAAACTGGAAAATTGTAACGACACGTTCGTAGTATTTTGCCGAAACATATTCGCTATACGCGCGCCGGAAGTGTTACATATGAAATTCGGACGTCGTCTTGGGTGTCAGCGTGGGATCTTAAATTACCGTCGTTTTGTAAACAGCGCTACGTTCCGTGCGAAACAGGCTCGCGCCACGTGTGCAAGCCGACGCAGCTCGCTCGCGCGTTCCTCGCCGCACGATAAGGTTAATAGACTTCATTTACATTGCATAATTGCGCCAAAAGCAACAGCGGAATTCAAATTATACGAGCGAGCGAAGGGACTTTGCTGGACTCTTCGAAATTACGAAGCTGGTCCTCTTGGGACCTAATCTCGCGATTTTTATCTTGACGACCAACGAACCCAATTTTTTGGAAACTGTACATATTTTTTCGTGATACAAAGGTCGAAATTTTCATCAAATTTCGGAAATCACGTTGAACTAACCGTCAACTCTGACGATACTCGCTCGCGATAAACGAACCGAACCTTGCTCGAGTCTAATCTATCATCGATCGCTATCGATGAACTTGCCGATAAATTCTCCAAAGTGTTATATTCGAAAAAAGAATATCAACTAAAAAAGCAACGTTGAACATCGTCGGGATATTTTCCGCGGAGGATTATTTCGTTGCAAATATCGGCGCGTGAACGATTGGCACGAAATTCGATTCGACGTGTCCGGTAAAGGAGGATAATTGTTCGATACGAGAGTTTAGTCGAGGCGTTTGTTTGTTGGTCGATAAACGTTTACGTTGTGAGGTATTTTTGAGCTCACGAATGGGCGGGAACGTCGCGCGTGAACGTGCGTGCTGGTTTCGGGTTAGGACAATACCAGAAAATCGATCGAGAGTGCGTTCAAAAATGGAGAATGAAAATTAGCCTTTGGAGTATAGAACTTGGTGCCAAATTGACAGTCATTTCTATTTTAATTTTCGATAAAATCAAATTTTATCAAAATTCAGATTTTAACTATTCTTTAAAGTTTTATTTCCAATTTTTATCTTCAAGGTGGTGTTAGTACCATATCTTGCTGCAATTTGACAACTGGCATCTCGTTGAAAACCCTTTTTTTTTCAATTAAATCGATCTCTACGAATCGATCTAAAAGCGTACGAGATATCTTGGAAAAGTTTGCGGTCGTGAAAGGGTAAATATGCAGCGTCGTGGCACGAGAATGCGCGGCACGTGTCGGTGTAATCGCGTGCTCGAGATACGCGATTATTTCTCACCCGGTGAGTCGAAAGCCTCTCGCGAGCGAGCGAGCTCGAAAACAGACGAGCGTCGCGATTGTCGATCCCTTCGCACCCGAAATAGTCGGGCTTTATCGCCGCGGTGGTTCCTCAAAGAAGCCACAGAGTTTAGCGTACGCGTTCGCGTGCCTATGGAATACACGGAACGCTTATCGGTGAATTCGACGTTTCCGTTCGACCGAAGCGCGATTTCGTCGAGCTGCTTTCGCGACAATCGAGAATACCGATCGACGTTTTCGGCAACCCAATCCCTTTTCTATATCTGTAATTAGCGCGTGTTATATTTAGCCCGAACGCGGAAATGTCTCTCGGCTCGCAAATTGACGTTCGAACTGACAGAATAAACATTCCGCTGTACACTCCCGAAATATAACCGCAGACTATGCACTCAACCCATTGACTTCGATAGATCGATACTTCATTGATCAACTTACATAATTCCTGAAAGCCATCGTTTCTCGCGCGAGAGTACTCTCTCGGTGTAAATAGATCTAAAAATCCACGTGTTCACCAGAAAAAAAAACGGATCCACTGTCACTTCACGAAGCACCGAGGAACGTCGCGGATCGGATCCTCGAGCGACCGGCGAGATGCGATAAATAAATAAATAAATAAACGAAGATACGCGAGCGTCGCGAGACGAAGAATTCGGGATGAAACGATTTCATTTGGATCGCTTGCACGATTGAAAAACTCGCGGAGGGACCGGGAGGATGAAAAGGAGAGAGAGCGCTACGGCGCGGCTCGTTACGAACGAAACTCGGACCCCGAAGAGCCGGCGACCCGCGAGGCACGTATCGGCTTCTTTCTTCTCTCTCTTTCTCTCTCTCTCTCTCTCTCTCACTCTTCCTCTCTATTTTTCGATCTTCCGCTGCTGCCCTCCTCCGGCCACGTCGACGTCTCCTCGCGTCGTCCCCGTCGTCACCGACGGCATCGTCGTCGATCTCGATTCAGCTCTCGCTCGTTTTCGTGTTTCTCGTCTTTCTGCTTCCCCTTCCTCTCTCACTCCTTCTCGCGTTCTCGGCAGCCCTATTTTAAGAATAGCCTCGCTTCGGAGAGAGAGAGAGAGAACTCTGGCGCGAGCATTGGACCGGCGAGTCGAGGAAGTCGCGCAGAGCCCCACGACACACGAGAGCGAATATATCGCGTGAGTGTGAGAGAGCTCAGCGGTCGTCAACCGAGTGTCCGCGAAAGATTTTTTTAACCCCAGCCGACCGCTTTCGCTCCACCCGCGAGAGAGCTTTCTTCGATCTCCGACTCGGTTTCACCATCGTCGGTTCATTCGCTGCATCCGGTGCATCAGACTTCTCCAAATTCCTCTTTCTTCCAATTTTTTTTTCTCGACGTTATAAACACTCCAAAAAAGTAAAAAAATACTAGTCGATTTTTCTGTTATAACAATTAATGAGCTTCTTAAGTTTTTTTCATCAATACTGAATAGGTACTTTCAACATTTTTATTTTCGGGATAGATTCGATTAAAATAATTTTGTATTTCGGTTTTACCGATTCGTTTCAAATTATAGATGAGATCGGACTCTATATTGAGAGCTGAAAATCGTTTTTCGGAATAAGAGAATACTAATTATCGCTCGTAATACAGCTATTACTGCTCAACAGCGGTTTATTCGACAACGAGCTGTTCTCGAAAGCTGCTGCATTACCACTGCAATCGTGTCACTGGCAAAGATAAACAAGAGTGCCTATACCTCCCACGCTATTGTGAAATTTGAACACGCTCGAGTTGGTTTAATTAAAATCCTCTTATTTCGAAATTTTTCTATGTAGAACAAAAGAGAAGAGTCGTCGAATAGTACGAAAGCTCAGACGGCAATGGGATAATTAAATTAGAAACTATTTTCAGTCGGGGTAGGAATCACACATCTCTTTATCGTTCGACCGTTTCACTCGCTTAAACGTTCGTCCCACGTTTACCTCGTTCGAGACTTCTCGGAAAATATTGTATGCAATTTCTATATTCTCGAGAAGAATTTAAAGATGACGAAAATTCGATTCATTGAATATTTCATGCGCCGCGTTCGAGTTAATCTTTGATAAGATTTTGAGCAATTATTCCGAAATTGATTACTCTCTTCGAAAATTAACACACGGTATCCTAAGAATCGAATCGGTCGAGATCAATCTATAAATTACGATATTTCGCGAATATAGAGAAAAAGTCCCGCGAATACTCTGTTATCGGGTAGCGAACTCAAAATACAATAGTTTTCAGAGGTGAACGACTTCTGATTGAAAGTTTTGACATTTCTTGAGATGTAGTCTGCTGATTGACGTTCAGTGACCTGCTCTCGAGAGATAGTATCGAAGAAAATTATCGATTACATCGATAAATTCAAATATAAATGTCGTACGTAAGCGAACTACATATTCAATAAGGTATCGATAAGGAAAGAGTTAACAAGATAATGTTGTACGAGATCGATACTACTGTTATGAAATTTTATTCTATTACGCCAACATCGACTCTCATTCTGGTAAAAAGTGCTCAAATCGTAGATAAAAAGACTATTTTCAATGTTAAAACCACACCAGACACGCCTTCGTGAAAGTAAACGCGATCGATAACGATCGGTATGTGCGTAGCAACGCGACATTTTTCTACCTACGCGAGCCACCTGTGCTTCTCGAAAAATGCAAATCCGCCGTTTGGATAGAATATCTTCTGGTTATCGGTTATCAAAATTTCTCGAACACCCGGTCACCTTGCTGCGTCGCATGTACGAGACAAAAGAGAAATTGTTTACATCAAGGTTGCATCGAACACTTTTGTTAATTACATGAATCATACGATGACATTGGAAAGATAACTCTTAATCGACGAGCGACGATCTAAAATGCGAAATATTTCGAAGGAGTGGGTGGAGCACTCGAGGAAGGCGATAACGTCTGGATGGCATCTCGCGCGAAGGCCAATTGCGTCACGAACGGTGAGATCGCGAAATCGACACAGCATGAACCAAACGTCGAATTTCGATACCGAAATTCCCCGTTTCGCGACGCTTAATGGTTCGGGCAACACGATCAGTTTCGCGTCTACAGGGTATCTCAGAACGGTCGACTTACCTGAAATCTCGAGTCAAAATAGAAGTACGTATTTAGCCCTGAATCAGGCCTAGTTTCGTCCAAATCCTATTTTACAGAGCTATATTGGATCGTATGTATACACCGGATCGCGAAGTAGCAGCCTGAAATTAGACCAAATAGAATAAAATATTATAGTAAAACGCAAGATTTTTGTTGATTTATTTTGTGTTCCAAAAATTTAAAATTCCTGTGAGCAGCATAATAAATGTGATTACTTTGAATCTGAAGAAGAAATATCTGGACGAAATTAAACGAGTAGCTTTTAAAAGGAAGTTTGTTTTATATTTTCGCGTCCTTCGCTTTCTGTTCAAGGTCTCTCGTTTAGAACAAAATTTTCTAGTATATTCCGAAAAGTTGATATGAATGTAGATTTTGATTAAAACTTTTCTAGATTGAATAGAGTGCTACAGACTTGGGAGACATAAGTATCGGAAGCTTATAGTTCGAGATTGGTCTGGAATTTTCACTAAGGATCTTTATCAAACTTTCAAATTTTGTAAAAGAACTTCAAAGGATCTTGACTACAAATATGTATGAAATACGAGATAATTAGTTCGATTGGAATTTGATTGATTTTAATGTAAATCTGGTACAGAAAAAAAATTCCTGGTAGATCTAGTGTTAAAATATTGACATAACTTGGGTAAGGACGCATTCTAGAACACCCTATATTGTGTATTGCACGCGCTTACCGATCCGCGCGAGCGTTAGACGCGATCTTCGCTGTGCTCGAGGATGACAACGTCGCGATTCACGGCACTCGAATTCCCGATGGGAATTCGCGCCAGTCGACGCTTGCTCCGTTGCCATTTCGCGTGATCTCTTATATGGCAAATATGCTAACTTCGCGTACTGTGTATACATTCGTAAGTTCAATGCAATATAATCTATGAACTATCAAGTCAGAATGAAGCAAATAACGAAATACGTGTTTATTCGTCATTCGTTTATTATTTTTAATAATCAGTCTCACTTGTGATTTACGTAATTAGCACTAAGATCAAAGTTAATATTTGTAAATTAAATTTTCAATAATACAATCTAACGATACAATATAATTTCTAACTACACGCAGTATAGCGTCGGAACGTTTCCAACATGGAAACGTCCCGTAATTTTTTTCTTAAATTGTAAAAATAATTAAAGACGATTTCTGAGCCGTCAATAAAACTGATGTTTATTGGGCTCAATAGGGAAAAGCCTTGCGGCATAAAAATCCCGATGAAGAGATACAATGGTGATTGTGGAGTACGTATTCGCTTACGGTTACATGGCGTAACGCTATGGTATGAGATCTTGGAATACGTACTCTCTGAGATTGGTGGAGCAGGAACTCGCTATGTCGGAGTATGACTCGCTGAGGGTGGAGACTAGCTCGCTTTGGTGAGATATAATTCTCGTAAGAGTGAGAGACGCATGATTTCGGATCAGTGCGGTACGCGATATTTCACAAAGATTTGACACAATAAAATAGGTTAAATTAACTGTCCCGAACTGCGTCTTCAAGACAACTAACTCGAGATTCATTTTTTACCTTGAACTATAAATCGATCTTTCGATCATCTATGTTCGATATATCGAACACGCAGGACGAATACATTTTAATATCCAGAAGTCTCATATGGAGGACTTCCTTATCGAGAAAACGAAACCGAACCTTACCGCAAGTAACATTTCCGATGACCGGATTCTCGGGATGGTCTACCCTCTCTCTCTCTCTTTCTCTCTTTGTGCGATCCCGCGTAACATCTTCAAAGCGCAAACTCCCGTGCAACTTCCACCTCATCGTCCTCGCGCGCGCTCTCGTACGGCCCACCTCCTTCTACGCGGGCCACTTCACCTTCCAGACTCGTTGGAAATTGGTAAGAGTGGATCCTTCAGCCGGGATGAGATTGAGAAAGGGTGGGTGAGGGGATGGTAGGGGGGTAAGAGTGGAACGCGCTCTGTTACGAAGGGGTTGGAGGACTGTGAGAGTAGAACATTGCTGTGCCACTCGCGCGGCGAAACGGGGAAAGCACACCCTTTTCTTTCTCTCTCCCTCTCCTCTCTCTCTCTCTCTCTCTCTCTCTCTCTCTCTTTCTATCTTTAACCGAGAAAGTTCGCGAGCCCCCGCGAGGTAGAACCGGATGGGTGAGGGATGATTCTTTTACCAGAGCGAGCGTCGAGGGGCGTGAACGCGAGCGTTTCGCTCCGCGGCCTTATGTCACGTTAAAAATGTCGATAGAATTGTTAGAATACCTCGGTGAATCTGTTTATCGAACGTGACTATCCAGTGGGATAACGGCTGAACATGTCGGATGGAATGCTCACGAGGAAGAGGAGGGGGAGTGAAAAAAATTTCTATTCCGGTCGGCGAGGTGATACTCTTTGGGCAAATAATAGTCGTAACTTTTTACCGTAACGATGTTATGAACTTTTAAATGAGATGCTAAAAAATTGAATAAATTTGCAACGGAAACTTCTTTCCTTCCTCGGTTGTAGGATGTAAAATAATGTTGGACAATGGAAATTAGAATGGATCGTTCGATTATTTCATATCGATAGTTTACAAGAAGTACACTGTATCGATAGAAATTCACAGTTTCAATATTTTAAAGAAGAGGTGTCGAGATAGCAACGTGCTGCCACCTCTATTCAGAAAACGAGAACTTTTTAAAGCTTCTTTCTGACACAAGCTCTTACCTTTCATATTTGAAAGGTTTCCAGAACTTTATTCTGTCGGCAAGTAGACTGAACTATATTGCAGTTCTGCTTTCATTCCCAAGATGGCACTTTATAAATTATTGATAATGTTCCTTCAATTTAGAATTTTTGTTTCAAGTTACGAAATATAGATACAAAAGTTCAAATTAGTTCATCACAGCTTCAATTCGAAAACCCAAAACGTAAATATCTGGTAATAAATATTCATTAGAGAAATGATAATTGATTTGAAATTTGCGATTTACCATCGTAATCCAAATTCGCAATTAGCCAAAATTAATTAATTTCAATAACCATAGCAAACTAATCAGAGCCGAATCAAATCAAAATTTGTTTTTATTATCATGGAGCTATTTGAGGACAGTCTCTGGATTATTTTTGTACACATTTCCGTACGCAGGGAAGATTAGGAAGTCAAAATTGGAACTAGTAACCACGAAATCATCTAATGATTAATATACTTTTTCGTTCCTGCTTCGTAAAATAAACCAGTGTGTCGTGTTTTGCCAGATGCATTTCTGTGAATGTGGAGAATATATATACAAAAAGAAAGGAATTATAAAAAAAAATGACAGATACAGAAGAGTCGGTATTGTGTCTTACTCCACTTTCTCAGTAGATATAACTGTTTCATCCAGACA
Source organism: Goniozus legneri (assembly GCA_003055095.1). Lineage (NCBI taxonomy): Eukaryota > Metazoa > Arthropoda > Insecta > Hymenoptera > Bethylidae > Goniozus > Goniozus legneri. Next base: position 105,703 of record NCVS01001071.1, on the reverse strand, counting down.
GGAATAGAGTGACTTAGTCATCTTTAGTTTCACCCGCCAATGCCGAAAAGCTTTGACCTGCGATTTTCAGAACGATTTTGGACGATGAGTCAACCACTCCCGATATCGAAACTTAAAAAACTATAGCAAGATTTGAATTTCGTATTCGAATACGAGGTCGTTGAGAAATTTTCATTACGAATTTGTCATTGAAATACATTATCGTTCCTCTTTGCCAAAATAGAACCGTTCGAAATATATTCGACTTGTCGAAGAAAATTCAAACTATTTCAGATCTCTGGATCCTAATCATTTGGTTGGCTTGATATTATTAAAAAATCGAGTGTTACTTCTAAAATTAATATCAGTTATGCACTGTGTAGCGGCAGCTGCGCAATATTTCTTGCCAACCTGTTTCCTATTTAAAATCTTGAAATCTTCAGTACTAAAATCTGGAATTTGTTACGAATGACGAGATCAGCGATGCTAGACAGATAATACATTCTGTACAAACTAGAAATATAATTGTCCAGCTATTGGATTACGAAGACATTAATTGTTTGATCGTTTTTACGAACGATGGCCCATAACGAAAATTGTCATCTCTGGTTCCGATTCGATCGAAGCAGCATGTTTATAAACACTTCGTGGTGGAGTCAAGACCTTTCGATATTATGCACGGGAATTCAACCGAATGAGAGTCGGGAGTGTTATATTTAGGAAATTAGGCCAGCGTTCTTACTCGAGAATTTGGAGTCGCGGTGCGTTCTTATAGGAACACGAGTGCCGCAAATTGAAGGGGCGGCACTCAGAAATCCTTCGATTCACGATGTGATAATTTCCTCCGATCAATTTTCTTGTCAGCATACGTCGACGATATTCGTCATAAAATTACACGAGTCGCATTTTCGTGTACAATCGTAACTTTATACAACTACGCAATACGAATTTGACTTCCAGACATTCTCGGAACGTTTTACGAGACCAACGTGATTTATGGCGATCAATCTCCTTGAAAATGAATTTTCAGGATAACAAAAAGTATTAAAAGACTAAACTTCAAACTTTAAAATCATAAATGTTAAACTAGAAAATTTTCAACTGAAAAACTTTAAATTTTATAAGTCTGTGAGCTCCAGAACCTTAAACTTCACAAGATTTTAAAATAATAAGAAAATATGAAAATGTGCGAAAAAAATGTAATTAAATTAGAAAGTGAAAGAGCGGGTGGAATCGGCTGAGGAAAAGGAGGGTATGTTGTGTTTATTCTTGTAGTTGGAGACTAACGCGATTCTCTGCGGCAAAATCCGCCGTCAGATAGAGCCACGCGCGATGAGACGCTCATCGTAAAACGGTGGCGAAGACAGCGCGAAGAGGAACCAATCTCAAATTACTCGTACCAGCACGCGTTAGGCCGACGCCGTGAGCGTCTTCGCCCACTATCGCGCGGCAACCTTTTATAGACACTACACGCGGTGGCGGGGCATATTAGAAGAACGCTCGAAAAAAAATGCATGGGAATATAACAAAAAAAGGAAATGACATAGCTGAATGGGAAATGATGCAACCGCTGAGCCCTCGTAACATATTTCTATTTTTAAATTGCTTCCTATATAAAAGAAGAAAAGCAATGAATTGTCTCTCTTTTTTTTAAACATTATGAAAGAAATTTTTTCGTTATGTAATATCTACATAACAGAAAAAAAGAAGAGAGGGTGCAAGAATTCGTGTCTCGAGTATCACGTTTTACGATACCGCGAGTTTCTGCAGCGTTGTTTATAAATTCACTTTTTTATATTTCAAACTACACCGGGTTGCTTGTCATTTATAAGAATATCTACTTGAATCATTGTACGTGACTCGCGGAATATTATAACAGTGACGCGACAAAGCCAAAACGTCTTTGGCAAAATTTCATTGTTTATTATTTGCCGGGATGACCGGCCGTGGCTAGTTTTTCTCGATCCGTATCTATCGTGACGGTCGATGATAAACAATCGTACTACGCGAGCTTGAATGAGTCAATGGTGCGCTTTACGTCCTGCCAATAGCCAGACTAAGCGCACTGACATACTACTTATCATTCGGGCCCGTCTTTCAAGCGCGGTATATCTAAATTGGTCCAAACTACCGAGTCATTGGTGCGCTCTTGTTTCCGCATGTTCGCGAAATCGGTGCGTGGGTCACGGTACTCTTGACACTTAAATACACCCTGATGGTATCTAGAAGTCGGCCCAAAGTTCTTTTATCACTTTTGGTGATTCCCAGCCAAACTTCATATTTCACCCTGATTTCGTCTTGAAATGCATTGTTAAAAGCAAATGTTATTTTTCCCACTCGGAAGTTCTCACGAACGTACCTATATAATTAAAGAATTTTCGTTATGTAATTTGAGAATAAGAATTCAGAAAAAGCAGTAATCTTCGATGAGATTTTCTAGGAAGAAACTCCGCATTATCGAAGCTATCTGAAAAATTTCCGAGTCTCAAAATTTGAGGAAGTTCGTCCGAAAGTCTAGGAAAAAGACGTCCCTGGTGTGGCCGTTGTGGGTGTTATCCGAGAAAAAAGGGTGAATACGTCATCGTACGGGAAGCAGGCTGGCATGACAATCGTTTCAAAATCGGTGGGCGATAAGTCGCCCCGTATTGGCCTGGTGGGGATGCACCTCGAGCCTGGCGGATGAGGAAGGGGGATCGATTGCGCCTGCGTCGGTACGTCGTTTTGACGATGCCATGGAGCGGCCGGCGCGCCATACGAACGACGACGGGTCGCGCACTACGAGTAGGGCGCTGGTCGGCTCCGAAACCCCGCACGAAGACGACGAGAAGTGGTCGAACGGTATCAGGGAGAGGAATTGGATAACAAAAAAAAAATTTAACCCAGTGGACACGCGCGTTCTCGACGTTCTGGGATATAACGCGGTGTGACAGGTTGCGATCGAGTTTCGATATTTTCAATTTTCTCTCATTTATTTCGTTGCCAATTTGAAATTTTTCTTCTCTTCTTTCCAAAGTTCGGAGGATTGCGAGTGCTCGAGGAATATTAAGTTTTTTTTAAAGAAGAGGACTAATCGAATCCACGATGTCATCCTCTGCGGTAGCTAAAACCTCAAAGTACACCTACCGCTCCACTGGCGGTGCTGGAACCGCGGACGTCAGCATCGAGTACAGTGCCGACCTGAGCGCACTCTCGAGACTCGAGGTACGTTATCTCATTTTTTTACAAATTCTGTCCTTGAGGGGTCCCTTGTGGGGTCGGAAAAACCAGGTAAGAGGTAATCTAGGGGACCAGAATTCTCGATGGATATATCCCAACGTGATCGAGATTCAAAGTGCAGCCTAGTCAGTGACATTGAGAAAGCTCGATCGAGATGCACTTTCGAGTGACGCGCGGAAAGTTCAGTGACCATAAAAGACGTTAGTGCCAACACAGACAAGAGGGAACGAAACCCAAAAGTGTACACGAAACACGCAGCGGGCCGAGAGAGTTTAAAGAGATCGAATTGCTTGTGTACGAAAATAGTCGTTGGATAACGCGTATGGTCCCGATGTGTACATGCACGGCGCTTTGCGCACTTACACACTTTACACGTACACGTACGCGAATAAAAGCTCGCGAGTGACGGGCCAGGTTCCCGACGAGAGAGTCTAGAAACTCTTAGCTGTCCCCCTGGAACGAAATTCGGCTGTCTGCTGTCTCGGGACAATATGGCGTCTGGGCAAAGACAGGCGAAGCTGCCAACCTTTCCGCAAAACCCAACGGAGGCCTCGGCGATATTTTCGTCCCGGCGGCTTTTTTTACGTAATCGCGTTACCGATTCGCAACTCGGCTAAGTAAGTTTCTCATCTCGATTGCTCATCGATTATTCCTGCCTTTCAGGACAAAATCCGCCTGCTACAGGATGACCTGGAGTCCGAGAGGGAACTGCGCCAGAGGGTGAGTTCGATTTTTTAATTTGGTCCATATGCGATTATACCGAAGAGCTTCGGTTCGGAGAGTACGAGAAGGGAGGGTAGACGTACTGTTAGAGTAAAGTGCGAGCCAGAATGTCCAGCCCTCGGGTGGTGGCTATTTTAGGCTTCGCACACCGTCTTCTCTCTAGTAAACTATCCTCTCTCTGTCTCTCTCTCTCTCTCTCCCTCCCTCTCTCTTACGCGTGCGCTAGCTCTCGCATTCCACGCTTATGTTTCCACGGATGATTTCGGATTTCACATAAATTTACCGATTTTACGCGTTACGAAACCATACGGTTTCCTCGGGAAGAGGAAAATAAATAAAATCTGGAAACACGAGACAAGCTATATTTGTATGTCCAACGAAAACTGGAGGAATTATTATAATTGTAGGATAACTCAGAGCATTACGCTAAATTTCACGGAAATCGAATTCGCTCGTGACGATGCCGTTACGCTACGTGACTTGAATGCATGCCAAGACCTTCCTTCCTACGTTGGAAACGCGAAACTCGTAAACTGTTGTAACGAGAGATAGGAACCGACGAGTCCGTTAACAAATTTTTTACATCCGATCGCGTTCCTCGCGATTTCTTCTTGTGCCGGACAAACAATGTCGTAGTGACTCATTCGGGACAAAAATAAAACACTGGTTGAGTCAAAAAATAAAACTTTCTTTCGACCTGCCAAATCAAAATGAAAAAAGTGTCAAATGTCCCATTTTTGTATAAAATTTGGATTTTGAAGTCTTCCCTACTTCCGAAAATGATCAAAGTCGAAATTCGAGACAAGTTTTATTTTTCGGCTCGAGGGGTGATCCGTTCTGTCCGCGTATTTCACATCTCGCGATAAACGTCGCGCTAACGACGGGGGCTACGGGTCGCGCGATTTACGCGCTCGGGTATACAAAATTTGACAATTTCGTTGGATGTAAATAGAGAATTTCGGTATTGACGCTCTGCCAAGTGAGCGTTGATGGACATCCTCCTCTCAACGCGACACCTAATTGAAAAATAGCTTAATCCCTTAAGAACATCAGCTTGGAACGCGAACCATTCGCATTGTTTGGACGAATTCTACCGAAATTGGAGCAAAGAATTCGACGCTATATTTATTTTTATTGAATGTAGATCGAACGTGAACGTGCCGACTTGAGCGTACAAGTCATTCAGCTCTCTGAACGTCTTGAAGAGGCCGAAGGTGGCGCCGAATCTCAGGTATTTCAGTTATAGGGATTCGGTTATCGTTTCAACTATTGAAATTGTCGAAATATTTCAGTTTGAGATCAACAAGAAGAGAGACACGGAATTGGCAAAATTGCGCAAACTACTCGAAGATGTGCACCTGGAAAGCGAAGAGACCGCGCACCTTCTTCGCAAGAAGCACCAGGAAGTTGTCGTCGATTTCCAAGACCAAATCGACCAGCTTTCTAAAGCACGCGCGAGGTCAGTACAAAAAGAATAACAAATACAGAAAATTTTTCATCGGAGAATCCTTCGTTGGTCCGATCTGCCGGATTCTGCTTTTTTGTCGAACCTTCGAGTTCTACCCCGTTGCGGATAATAATAGAGTGTCTATATTATTAAAACAGTTCCGGAAATTTAAAACTTCGGCCCGATTTAAAATAAAGCAAAATATTCGTGCTCTGGAGTTAAATTTACCGATTTATAAAACGAGATGTTTTCTGGTTATCGAGACGAGGAATTTCTGGAGAACAGGAAGCCGTCGGTGTGGTGTGAATCACAACGGCGTTAACGTAATAATAGCGCGCGAGTTCGTCGCGTAACAAAAGTATATCAGAAAATTTTTGGTGGATTATGCTCGCGATACTGGCGTGGGTCCAAGTACTGACATACTCGCACCTGAAATACGTAAAGACTCGTTCTCCCGGCTCTTCTAAACATAGTTGGCCCGCGTAACGGACTCGAGACTCGAGATTGCGTTTCCTCTACGCTTAATCCAAGGAAATTAGCTAGATAACGAATCTCAGTCTCGTATTATTAACGTCTCTCATTCATGATTCGGACTAACGATCTCTACTCCTGATTCGGTTCGGAACTTATTCCCGATTCAGTTTAAAATATCAGTAATCGTGCGTTACGATAAATGCTCCGAAGCTTCTCTCAACAGAGATGAAATTCTTCGAATGAGGAACTCTCTTTGTGCCGCAATCGAAATTGAATACACAAGCTAGAGAGTGCACGCCCTCTGCTTAAACTCAAAACGCTTCCGGTGCATCGTTGGAAGTGATCGCGAAAAGTTAAAATTAGCGTAGGATCTCGTCCAAAGCGCCAGGACACAAGGCGCGTTAACGCGAGCCGCGCGAGTGTTAGCCGTTTTTACACGCGCAGGAATCCAGTTGGGTCATTCTATATTAAATAAGACACTCCCACGCGTCAAGCCGAGACGAAAAATTTTCGAGCCTCGGGGTGAAGATTGCATCACAGCGTTTCTCGAAATTCAAGCCAATTCCAAATTTCTTTTTTTTTGAAAATCCAATCGGTAAATATTGTCGTATCGAGGGGTAAAAAATAAGACTCCGAATTTAAACACTGAATGAAAAATGTTATTTCTGTTTGTCCAAGTATAGATTTTCTGGGATCTATTTGAAACTTACCTGTTCATTTAAAATATTTAGGTCGATAAACCAGAGCGTGACATTACTAACCACGTGGTACCGAAATAGATTGAAGAGATTCCTAACTTTTTAACGTTCGACGAGTCAACAAATTCCTATTTATCGTCATCGAACAATCCGTGAATCTTGGAAATCTGAGTTCCATCCTTGGTTATTCGCGAATTCTCGTACCGAGTATTTTTAAATAATGTCGAGTCTCTTTTCCTTTCCACACGTCCGCATTTATGTTCAATTTTCCTCGTACTTCTCTTCATTTTTGTTTATCTACGACGATACGTGGACGAATCGTGTCGTCGCGTCTCGTTCTCGACTATCCCTATCCCTTACGCACTTACGGGCACCGCAAAAGCTCGTCTCTCTCTTTCTCTCACTCTCGAGGCTTATGACTATTTTTAAACGCGCGCGCGACTCCGCGTAGTGAACCTCAACCCCACGTTTGCGCGCGCCATATTAGTACACGCGTCCGGCCCGAATCCCCACTATCTTCGAAATCAGCCAACCGACACCTTACACCCTCTGTTTTTGTATAAGAGAATGAGTTCATATATACGTGATTTCGTTACGTGTTTTTTCATCTCCCTTCTTTTTCGTTTACGAGTCGCGACAGCGGTTACATGCCGACAGGCAACTCGCTCGAAGCAAATAAAGAGGCGTCTAATCGCTAATTTTCTAATCTGAAGATGAATTATGCAAATTTGATTAGCACCCAGACGTATATGATTAAGCGACATTAGATACGCTGGCAAACCGTTTTAGATTTTATTGCCTTGTACCAATTAACACATTACGCGACTCAAACAATTTATGACTAGTAAATTCTGGTAAAAATAAAAATTATAGTAATCGAATTTTATCAACCATGATGAATTATTATTAGTTTTATACTAGTGCGCGAATAAATTTCTAGAGAAAGACTTTCTTTGAGATGTTCATGAAAAAATTCATTCGATTTTCAGAGCCGACAAGGAAAAATCGAAATTCCAACAAGAAGTATACGAATTACTCGCTCAACTCGATAACGTAACAAAGGAGAAGTTGCTGTCGATAAAGACAGTCGAGAAACTCGAAATTCACATTTCCGAATTGAACGTAAAAATCGAGGAGCTCAACCGCACCATTGTTGACATCACTAGCCACAAAACACGCCTGTCACAAGAGAACATTGAATTGGTAAAGGAAGTACAGGATCTCAAGGTCAACATTGAGAACATCTCGTACTTGAGAACTCAAATCGCTGGACAACTCGAAGATGCTCGTCGCCGTCTCGAAGATGAGGAACGTCGTCGCTCTTTGGTCGAAGCCTCATTACACCAGGTAATGTCGAGGACATTCGCAAAAAGGAACAAATATGAAAGATATCAAATAATTCATACAAAATTTCAATATTAGGTTGAGATCGAATTGGAGTCCGTACGCGTTCAGCTGGAGGAGGAATCCGAGGCACGTCTTGACATCGAACGTCAATTGGTCAAGGCCAACGGTGATGTTTCCGTCTGGAGATCCAAATACGAAACTGAGGCTAACGCAAGAGCCGAAGAGGTACGACTGTTTGAAAATTCATCGTTGAAAAAACGAGGCTATTTTATAATTCTTTTTCTAATCAACAGGTAGAAGAATTGCGCAGAAAGTACAGCGCACGCATCCAAGAACAAGAGGAACAAATCGAGACTCTCTTGGTCAAGATCAACAACCTTGAGAAGCAGAAATCTCGCCTCCAATCCGAAGTCGAAGTTTTGATCATTGACTTAGAAAAGGTCAATATTCAATAAAATAACAACGGAAAAAAATTTTCATTCGAGGAAATTCTTGGGCTTCAGTAAATTTGCAATTTTTTCTTCCTCAGGCCAATGGAACTGCTCGGGAATTGCAGAAACGCGTCGAACACATGGAGAAGGTCAACATCGAACTGAAATCTCGCCTGGACGAAACTGTCACCATGTACGAACAGAGCCAACGCGATTTGCGCAACAAGCAACAAGAATTGCAGCGATGCAACGCCGAGCTCGACAAGACTCGCGAGTTGAAGGACCAGCTTGCCCGTGAAAACAAGAAATTGGGAGGTCAGTGAGAATTTTAATCGAGCAACGAAGTATGCGCATTGGTGCATTGCTGACTGAATACTTGCAATTGCAGATGACCTCAGCGATGCCAAGAACCAATTGGCCGACATGAATCGCAGACTCCACGAACTCGAACTTGAACTTCGCAGATTGGAGAACGAACGCGAGGAACTCGCCGCCGCGTACAAAGAAGCTGAAGCTGTTAGTAGCTTGACAAATTGATCATTTTTTTAATCCTTTCTTCCACCGAGTCGAAATATTTACTTCAACCTGAACATCTTGATTAAGATTCAATTTAAATTCGAATACCTTGCATTGTCTCTCGAAGCAAGTCTTATTTTTCGACTCAAGCTTCAATACAATAATACTAATTACGAATTTGCGATACAGGGACGCAAGATCGAGGAACAACGTTCGCAGAGATTAGCCGCCGAGTTGAGCCAGCTCCGTCACGAGACTGAACGCCGTATCGCCGAGAAAGACGAGGAAATCGAAGCCATCCGGTGAGTCCGATTTGTCCATAAATTATTTTTCGAAAAGTTTCGAGCGTGTGACGTAGAACAGCAATTAGCGATACGTGTTCAGAATAGACTCTTCGGTCTAACCGTCTGCTGACTAGTCGTTCAATCATCTCATCGACTTACCAATCGTTTGTATTTACGATACCGTCTCCCTCTTTGTGCTATTTATAATGCCATGGTTAAAATAACCCTGCTTGCCAACGCTCGGATGAAGACTCGAGAGTAAATTACAATAAGTTTAATCCGGAAGTTGTGCGTAAAAAGTATACACTATACCTGGTCGAGGAACAATTTATCGACACCTGACGTTTACGAGGATTTCAACTAGCGAACTTGATTGCTTTGAAATTTGATTTTCGTCGAGGAGCAAGAGATTGCGCAACTCTACACGATAAATATATTCTTGGGTAATCGACAATTATACCCAAGCTGAATGGACGGCAAGGTAGTCCCGAAGGAGAGGCGCTATTAATTCGCCGAGATGGGGATGGCATTTTTGGCTCGACCGGTCAGGACCACCGTGTCTCTTTAATCGAATGAAATACGATAAATGCTCGGCGTTCGCGGCACACCGGACGTCGTTGGATCGCGATGCACGCGTTATGCGCTCTCCATCCTCTCTCTATTAATACAAACGTCGTCAGCATATAAAACTGAGTCACGATCCAATTATTAAACAGCCGCGAGATCGACCGATCCGATTGGTCGGCTCCCTCCGGTTTGGCAATCGTGAAAAAAACCTACAAAAGATAGCAGACGGCGAGCCTGGCGGTTCAATTTTCGCCAAGCCAGACGCTGATAAACGTTGATCCGCAACGAGAGTCCCGTTAATCTCGCGAGATCCGAAGCTCGATAGCAAAGGAGCCAAGAAATTTGGAGGATCTCGGTCGATAAGGATCGGAGGAATCAATTGCCAGGTACGATAAGGATCGTCAAACTCGCGGAGATCATCCGGTCGTTCAGTTCTCGGGGATTGTCTGATCGTCCAGCTCTGTCCGCAGTGCGAGTCCTTCATCGAGATCGGGCACTCTAAAGCGGAGTATGGCCAGTTTCAGTCCGACGCCAGTGAGCATGCCATTCGAACCGAAATGGCATCACTGGCCTACCTACGTTTACGACACGAATTATGGATATGGCATGAACTATTATCAGCCAATGCTGGATTACGCCGAACGAAGGGACGCGACGAGGAGGAGGCTGGAGCTGCCCGATTTGCCCTGGTCGGACGGCAGGATGCTGTGGGAGGGTAACGAGATAAGGACCTATCCCCGTAGCGATCTCGTCAGGAGAGCTTTCGACGCGGAAGACCAGGCTAGGGATCATCTGTCCCAATTTAAGGTACGGAGAGAGAAAAAAAAAATTTGAAAAAATAAGAATGGAGGATACCACGATGTTTTCATAAACAATTTTATCATTGGAAGATTTGTAAGATTGGAAATTTTCATTGAGTTACCATTGGCAGGTAAGTACGAAATGCTATTTTTGTTACTCGTAACGTTTCTTTTATGTATTTTTAGAATTTTCGTGAATTTCGAGCGACCAATGTTAGTAGAACATAGATGAATAATTGAACCTCGAAACACATCCTGTCTTTGCGCAAGGAAATTTCCGCAAAATAACGTTCAATTGCAAAACTCGCCAAACCGGAAAACTGCTTTCGCGAGCAGTCAGTAGCTTCTGTAGAGCCACCGTCGCGAGTTGGCAACCACTTGACCTTTCAATTTCTAATTTTACACCCGCGACAGTGGCTGCCGTCCCGTTCAATTTGGGAGCCAATCGCTGTTATTCCTTTTCCATATTTTATAGCCGAAAAATTGCGTTTCAAGCTAATTGACCATTTTACCGATTTGCGACAGAAATCCATAATATTGAAATTTTACAACCAAAAAATAAAAACAACTCAAATTTGAATAATTTCCATTGAAATCATATTTTTCTCTCAAAATTCATGTCTTCTTATCGTTTTAATATCAAACAATGTAAAGCAACATTTCATTAGAATTTATGTTATCGAATGTAGTTTGACTTCATAAAGAGACAGCTATATAATACAATCTCGTGCCAAATGTTACCATCGGTTGAAAATTGTGCGAAACCAATAATTTGTTACATTTATGGGATATTTTGATTGGCTCGTTTAAGAGCTTTTATTTTTGTTAGCTCCCGGTAAAAGCGAAAATCGCGGCAAAGATAGTTTTCTATTTCGAGTCGAAATGAAATTTAAGAAAAGTCGATTTAATTTTCAAAGAAAATTCATAGAAATGATTTCTGCACAAGGACCTTCGCTCGAACAATCAACACTCGAGTGACAATGTAATCAAAAGTATACGAGGCATTTGAAGTTCGCGTTTCAAACTTATACGTCACTCGGTGTGATTAAAATAGAGCATTCGTCCTAACGCAATATACTATCGTGGTGCCAATACGAATTTCACTGCTGAATTTTCATTGACTACAGATATGCGGAGAAGAGCCAATTGTTGAAGAATTGAATGACCATATACATGAAAAATATAGATACGAAACTATAATAAAATTCTAGAATTCAATATTTGAAAACGAACAAATATTAAATGGATATTAGAAAAATAATGACTAATATTATAAATATCAAAATCCTTCACTTAATGTATTTCTTCTTATATTTTATTGCAAATATTTTTCAATTCTGTTTTAATTTTACGCTACGAAATGACTCGTAAAAATAATCCGTCCGATATCGCCCAATAGAAACTTTTACACGGAAGTATTTACACAGGGCCCGAGTTTGGCGAGGCTCTATTGTCCGTCTTCGAGGTACGAGTACGACGTTTGCCAATAAGTCGAGCAAAGTAAAAATCCGACTGCGAACCGTACGGGTTCTGGTCACCGTCGCGATCAACGTCTGGCAGTCGCGCTCGAGACGAGCCAGCGTACGGTGAGATAAAAGCGAGAGCGAGGCTCACGGTGTTCTCGTCCGACTCGCTCCAAATCCCGTACCGAGCCAAGTTTAGGCCTCGAAAACGCGAAATTCTATCGTCCACTTCTCACCGTGGACCAGAAATTCAATCTCGGTCGGAAAACGGGCGCGCAACAGGTGCTCCTCGAAAACTCTAACGAGTAAAGTTCGTCAAACGGGAGCCAATATAGCGATTAAGCCTTAAATTAAGTGCGGTCGATTTCTAAAATCTCACAGGAGCTCGCGTGTTCGAAGGTAGCGAAACGGTCGGACTTTAGCTTGGCGAAAACCGTCCAGGCTAGTCGAGTAACGAAGGAGGTCTTCCCGCACAGAACAGAGGACCTCAAGTGGCGCACACCGCTGTCGACGAGGCTCGAGCTTCTGCGACCCAAGTATCGAATTCTCACCCCCGAGGAGATGTCGGAGATCGAGCTGCGCGCTCTGCGCGACATCCAGGAGATGAGCAAAATCAGAGACGCGGTGGATCACGGAAAGAGCTTGCGTGGCAAGTCCGCCCGTGCGATAGAGTTTCAATTGAGAGCGGAGGCTCTTAAAAATCTCGCCCAGAGTCAAGAACTGGCGGATATCAGAAAATACCAACGCAATTCCGCGCACGTTTTGTGGGACGATCGCGAACACGTAAGATTGATGCACGACAGGACTATCAAGAATCTGATCGACGAGAGAAGACTCGTCGAGCCCTTTGACACACTCAACAGGGAGCTCAAGGGCTACGAGAAGAAATCCAGCGATTATTTTTTGGATAAGAGGTACCGGCGTCGTCGAAGTTCCGACGATTTACCGCCACCATGCTGCGAGTATCATTATACGTTTTCGTCCAGACATTGAGTAACGATCTAATATGTACACTGACGAAATTATGTGCCACTTCTATACTGTAATAAATTCGAACGAAACATTTTTCCCGATACCTATTCTATTTATCTCTCTTTCTTGGTACTTTGTCGCATGAAATATTCCCGTACGCCATACGATACTTATTCGTAACTTTACTGTTCCATATTTGCTTCAATGATTTATCCTCATTATGTAACGATATTGATTTACGAACAATAGTTTTCTATAAGTAGTATTGTATGGCTTTCGTCATCCAAACATAACACTCATACAAAACTCATATATATAGGGGTAGTAATTATTTAGATGTCATAAATAAACGGTTACATCGCAACAAGTTGTTAATGTCATTGAGCGTCATTATGTAGCGCTTAAGTTATAAATAATAACAAACGAATAATCGCTCGCCGCAGATGTCGAGTACAAGTACTCGTGAACCAGATTGGTGACGTCAAGCGAACGAACGCCAAATTTGCGCTCGGCATTCTATTCTCGTCCAACTATCAAATACCGATATTGAAATATTGCCTCGAAAAAAATCACACACTCGAATCTCACCTCGATAATTACGAGATTAGATTTATTTTCAACTAGTCGTTCGTTCGATTCTCATGACAAATTCGATTTTCCAGCAAGCAAACCAGCATCGAAATCGAGCAGCTGAGCGCTCGCGTAGTGGAAGCTGAGACCAAACTTAAGACCGAGGTCACGCGTATCAAGAAGAAGCTCCAGATCCAGATCACCGAACTGGAACTGTCGCTCGACGTAGCAAACAAGAGCAACATCGACTTGCAGAAGACGATCAAGAAGCAATCGCTCACTCTGACCGTAATTAATCGCTAAACTTTGGTAAAAGTAAAATTCTCATCGACAAACGTTAATTTTCAGGAACTGCAAGCTCACTACGATGAGGTACAACGGCAATTGCAAGTAACACTGGACCAATTAGGCATCAGCCAGAGACGTCTGCAATCCATGACTGCCGAGCTCGAAGAAGTCCGTGGCAACTACGAACAAGTGAGTCATCCCAAATACAAGTATTCTGGTATTTCGAACAAAGAACTAAAGAGATGAACTTTTTTTCAAGGCATTGCGTCTGAAGAGAAATGTCGAGCAACAATACGAAGAGTCGGTTAGCCGCATCAACGAGTTGACCACCATCAACGTCAACATGGCCTCGTCAAAGGCTAAATTGGAGCAAGAACTATCCACCTTGGCTGGTGATTACGAGGAAGTGACAAAGGAGCTCCGCGTCAGCGACGAGAGATACCAGAGAGTGCAGAACGAGCTCAAACACACTGTCGAGATCCTCCATGAGGAACAGGAGCGTATCGTCAAGATCGAAGCCATCAAGAAGTCTCTTGAAATCGAAGTCAAGAACTTGTCCGTAAGACTCGAGGAGGTCGAAGCCAACGCCATCGTTGGAGGCAAGCGTATCATCAGCAAGCTAGAAGCTAGAGTGAGTATATTTGTCCTCGAATTTTTGTAAAAAAAATTATCGAGCCATGATCTAGTGACTGTAACGATAATTTTTACCTAAAAAATTGCTTGATGTACCATTTGGAATAAAACAATTTGATAATACGACCGTTCAATTTACAGATCCGTGATTTGGAGCTCGAGCTCGACGAAGAAAAGCGCAGACACGCCGAAACCGTTAAAATCTTGCGCAAGAAGGAGCGTAATATCAAGGAGGTGATGATTCAGGTTGAGGAGGATGCCAAGAACATCTCGATCCTCCAAGAGTCCCTGGACAAGGCTTCCCAGAAGGTCAGCATCTACAAGAGACAACTTCAGGAGCAGGAGGGTATGTCCCAGCAGAGCGTGACCAGGGTCCGCCGATTCCAGAGGGAACTCGAGGCAGCCGAAGATCGCGCTGACACGGCTGAAAGCAACCTCAGCTTGATCCGAGCGAAACACCGCAGTTTCGTCACCACCTCGACAGTACCGGGTTCCCAGGTATACCTCGTCCAGGAGACGAGGCAGGACCTGTAAATCTTAACCATCACCGCCAACAACAAATCACCCCCTATTATCGCTCCGAACGCCACTTCGTCGATATTTCAAAACGTACGGATTGATATTTTCTGATTTTTTTCTTTCGTTTCTTTTTTTTCATATAAAAAAAAGAAGAAAAAAGTACGTAAGAGATCGAAGAATTACTCGCTCTCGCGTTTGACTATTATATTTTTGTTCACTGTTGGAGGATGAGAATAATGAAAAATTTGAATTGAAATGAAAAAATAAGTGATTTCTGTGTGTTATTTTGCACCGAGTTGTCCGAATTTTTTTCTACCAATAACGTTATTTATCGACTGATTAACAGGCGCTACGAATATAAAGCAACGAGGAATGGCTGATAAGAGAACCCGAAGGGCCGAAGAAGTTTTCTCCGGACCGTGCTATGGATATTTTTAGAGAAAAAAACAAAACTATATTATTTAATGTTTATCGATTGTTATTATTATCGCGTAACGGCCCGTGATAAATTAAAAGGCTTGGCTAACGTGACGAATCATACGAAGTGAATCGAATCTTGAACCAACGTCCAAGAAACGAACGTCATCAATAAAAAAAGATTTAATCATCGTCCAAAGTTGAAAAATTTCAACTGTTATTCACAATCATTACTATTCTTTTCTCTTAATTATGTTTAACAATGTTATTGTATCAGGCGTGAAAGCAGAAACCAAACTGAATTATTAACGCGACGCGCTACCAATCTCGCGCATTCACTCATAACGCGTGTCGCAATTATATTTAAATAAATAATATTAATTCTGTTCTATTATTAAATAAATAGGTACTATTGCCCATACACACACTCTCTCACTTTACGACATACACAATAACCTGTGTCAACATTAATTTAATAAATAAACTGAAATGCGTACATACGAAAATTCTACGTAATTTTTTTACTTTTAAAATATCACCACCCTTTTACGAACTAGATAAATTTTATTAGCTATAATCAACTATTCTACAAATAAAATCAACAATGTTTCAATTTGCTGCATCATTTATTTGTGAGCTCCAATCCATCATAGATTTTTGAAATTTTACATTATAAATTTTTCGATAATCATCAAGATTAAGTATAAGGAAACTAATTAACTTTTCTACTTTCTATGAATTACACATTAAACCTTATAAAAAGATATTAAAACGTAATTGCCGATACACTCTCTATCTTGAAATATAATTCAACTTATTGAAGAGTATATTAATACAAATTTGTGAAATAATGGAAACTAATTCATATTACTGATTAAAATTGATTAAAAAAACAAAAAAATATATTAGACAATAATTTTTTTTATTTTAAAGCATTCCTTCCGCATTATTTAATATATGGTGAATATAAAATGAAAACGCAACAACTTAAATTCCAATCGAAATAATCATCGTGGATTAATATAATATTTTCTTACATATTTTCAAATTATCAGAATTATTCGATTAATAAAACACTGGGTTAAATTCACAACTCATAATTATCGAATTATTCGCAAACCAGTGAACGTTCGTCTCATCTATTTCCATCTAGATATAAAAAATGTTACATTATATCATTTTCTGTATTTATGTTGAATTGCGGTAGTTCATTATCGTTAAGGCTTACCTGAGTATTTTCGAAAATGAATTTTATTTATTTCGAAATGAATTATGAAAAATGATGTATCGTAAATTTGTTATATATTTCGTTTTATTTCCTAAGCTTTTATTTTTGTCTAAAAAAAATTCTTATAGGTTTAACTTAAAGATTAATGGATACGGAAATATATAACTAAATTAATTTTCAAATAAGTATATAAATAATTTGATTCGCTAGTAATGAATAGTATCGTATTATTTCTTTACATACGCATTATAATTGTAAAGCATATTTTTAATTTCTACTATATATATTGCTTTCATGTGTCGTATGATCAACGAATACTTCAAAGTTAACATTTTTTCAACCAATTTTTTTTTTGTTCCTCCTGACATCGTACTGCTGTCTTAATGTACATATACTACGATCAATTTCTTTTATCGGCACATTGTCGGTTTAGTCAATTTACTTATTTTATCTTGTACTTGTTCCTTTTTCAACAAAATTCATTATGTCTATTATAGTTGTTTGGATACGTAAGATACTGAATCGTATAATGTGCTTTAACAATCTCTCTTGCATTGATAAAACGCTAAATCTTTCATCCAATGATTCACTCAATTTCCACACATTTCATGTGCTTTTATACTTCTTGATTAACATACATGTCACTATTTACAAGGTAATATACAAAGAAAGCGAAAAAATGATTATCATCGTAATGATATCGAAGTTATAAAAAGTCATACGTGATGATTGCAATGTTCACAACTTGATTCAATTTACTAATCACGAAAATAATATTCAGATTTTCGTTTTCAGCAAATTATTTACTAATTCTCTGAACTTGTTCGATTTCTATTTTCACTATGCACTGGAAAAATTGCATATGGCATTATAGGAATCGTATATATTTTTTCAGGTAAGTTGAAAATCATTCTATTCAATAAGGGATGTACGAAAGAAATGATAGATTTTTACGCAAAAATCTTTCAGAGACTCTCTTTGGATTACGCGCCAAAACGATAAGTTATAAGTCTACATAATAGCAAATATTATTCATGATAGTATGATCTACTTGTATTATGTGAGATAAATTGAGCAGTTACATTTTCTCACTGTAAATTATTTTTTCCTATATTACAATATTTATAACGCAGATAATAACGTATTGATTGATATTACATTGAAATAATGTTACTGCTGATCTTCA
>NCVS01001071.1:58360-87888 GCA_003055095.1 Goniozus legneri | reverse complement strand
ATATATATATATATTTATTTATATAAATGTACTGCATTCATCGTTAGTAATCGCAACACCGGGAAATAACTTAAAGCAAGTGTATAAAATATTCAGAGAGGAAATAACACCGCTATATAACAATACATCTTTTCATCTGTAATGGTGTTGCCGCGTGCAACGCTCAAAGATTTATCATTACGGCTCTTTGTACAAATTGGACTCAAACGGCATGGAGTTTAAACGGGTTGATAGAGGATGAAATATTTGGCAGTTTAATGCGATTAGATATGAGTCAGACTATTTGATATTTCTGAGAACCCAGTTGTCACTATTAATTGATAAACGTCAATTAAGACTATTAGAAAAAGTGATTCAAAATTTGTTCAATCCGCTAATCGAAAATACAGTTAACGGAGGATATGACGTATCTTATAGATGTATCAATCACGAAGAATTACCGTCTTTTTTATTTCCATAAATATTATTTATATGTATCAAGAACTCGAAAAGTGTGTGGTGTTGGCACAAAGTTGTACTTATAGTATGAGATTGGGACAAGTATCAGTAACAAAAACATCATTCATACGTTAAAAATTAACTTACACTATAATAGGAATGTAAGAGAATGGCGACAACACGATTTTTCCCGTTGTGTTTGTTTTATTCATTACGTACTATTTTGACCATTACAGTCGTCAGTCTTTGAGTAAATTATATTTTTCTGTGAGACGATAAACATCATACCTTCCAAGTTCTGAAATAAAAGTAGTGAAAATTGAGATGCATCAACTTCAAAGAATGATAATATTGCTATTAAAGATACATTCATAACATCAGTACATTGTGTTATTAGAAAAAAATCTATTTATCACATTTATCGTAACTTCTCCATGCTACATCACTGTATTTGTATAAGTTTCGTACAACTGGATTCTCAAATGATTCGAGCATTCAAAACGGAAGAAGAATTAGAGCGACGATAAAAATATCATCGCTTAAAAACAATATAAAAATACGATTATGTATTTTGGGATTTCTGATTTCCTATAGAATATTTGTAATTTCGCAGACTTTAACATTGATATTCGACCAACGAAGATTTTTCCTTTCTGTAACTACTTGTTTTTAGCTTTCTCAATTCGTAAATTCACTCTTTACTCTTTTCGGGTATTTCATTCGTAACCTACTGATCTCATTTCAGATTTTTTTTTACGTAAAGCATTGTTCGTTCTTAGAACGAAGATTTTTCGTGCGATTTCTCGAAATGACATAACGCGCGTGTAAATATACAATTTATACATTTATAAAATTTTCAGTCTCTCAGTATAATTAATTTATAATTCAATCAAAATAAAATTTTAAAGTCGATTTCAAATTTTTAAAGATACGTAAATCGAATAAGAATAAAACGCTATCAGTAGAATAGATACATAATCCATCTAGAAATATAATCATTCAACAAATTTTTCAATCATTTTTGTTTATAATTTATCAATAAATTCCCGAAAATATACTTCATTTCTCTTCTCACTTTATTTCGATTCCTTTCCTTTGATATTCATTACAATTTCTTTCCCAAATTCATTCCAAAGCTTAGCACCCTTCAATTTTAGCCTTTCAATACCGTAAAGGAAAAAAGCTTCAAAAGTCCCGTGCGTTTTAACGCATTACGCCTCAATTTGCGCATCATTACGTTAAAACAATTATTTTGAGCAAAGCATTCGGGTGTGTCTACACTACGAGTATACATATACATCAATTTCAAAAACAAAACCAGACAGTGTATCAAGTCGAAAGTGTGAATAATTACGTACGGTCTTCTATTCTTTAAAACGTAACCCTTTTTAACTCTATTCAAATCTTAGTTATAACGTTGAAAAATAACGTTTGTTGTTAAAAATTGATCTTCGTTATAATCGAACAAAATAGAGGCAACATAATAACCAATCTTGCTTCAGTTCTCAACTTGTTTTGCCTGTCTTATCTAAACCGTGAATTGTTTTTCTTTCACCTCAGAGAATCGTCTCAATAGCTGCATGATGATAATTCTTCAAATAGTAGTCTTCGATAAAATTCTTAATTCTAAGAACATTGTAATAGTCGTACCAAAAGCAAGTTGCATTTGAAAATTCTTGAAGGATTCTATCTCGTTTCATTCTCATTTAAGATCTTCCATAACACCGTAATTTGCAAGAGACTTCTTAATCCGGAGAGCAGTAAGCCGAGCTGCCGCGTTGTGGTACCAGCATTCTTTCATCACTTTTGACATTAACTGTAGAGCCTAAAACACAAGATAATAATTTGTCTGGATGTTCATCGCTGTTGTTCTACGGGATCAGAAACTTACCTCAATAGACTGCCATCGGTTGGGTATCGATGGCCTTTGCCTATCGGTACACACAACTTTACGCATCTCCTCAATTGTGGGGTCAGAAGGCACCAAATCGTAAAATGGTAGTTGATACTCATCATGAATGCCACCAACGTTACACCTTCTAGCGATCTCCCAGAAGATCAAACCGAGAGCGTATACATCTGCTCTCTTGAAGGAATCGAAGTGATTCATGTTTATCGTTTCTTCGAGGACCTACAAAGACGTTCGTAAAATGAGACATTTTAGAATTTTACAAATTGAACAAATTTTTACTAAAATTCACCTCAGGTGCCATGTACCGTTTCGTACCGACTCTGTTATTGAGCTGTATGTCAACGGTATCCGTAATCACGTCGTGTCTCACGGCTAATCCAAGGTCGCCGATCGCGCATGTACCATTAGTCTTGACGAGGATGTTCTTCGACTTCAAATCTCTATGCGCGATCGCCGGCTTACCCTGCGTACCAACGATCTCCATGTGAAGATGCGCGAGTCCAGTGGTAATTGATAACGCCATCCGGATCATACCGTTCGTGTCGACGGTGGTACGATTGAGGTAATCGAACAGAGAACCTTTCTCGTGATAATCCGTGATCAGCCACAATTGCGTCCATGTACCGTTATCTGGGACATCGTACGAGGTTTAAAAATTAATTATCGACCCAATGTTATATCAATAACGATAAGAAAGTTATTTGCGCCACTTGTAATGCCTGTATATATAAACAAATTCCTTACCTTTGTTATCAGCCGCAATGAACCCGAGTATATTATCGTGCCTCAGCATCACCGTTTGATAAATTTCGGCCTCCCGAAACCAAGATCTCTCTTCGCGCGAGCTGAATATTTTTACCGCGACATTCTCGCCGCGCCACCGACCTCGCCAGACTTCGCCGAAGCGACCCTTACCGATCGTTTCCACGAGTTGAATCTGGCGAGCGATACTACGCTGGACCAGGAGTGGTAGACCTACTTGAAAGATTATAGAAAATCGATAATATTAATTATTACAGAATTTGAATTGAATCGAGAATTACAGGAAAATTACGTTGAAAATTAAAATTAGTTGAACCTCGTATTAGGAAAATAATTATTTTATTTACCAGAGCCACTGCCACTCGTGGTCATCTCCAGCATGTCACGTATCGTAACACCGCCCAAAATCGGCCGGTCCGGCGCTTCCAGTGAGTCATCCGGGAAATGCCTTGCCGGCCTCTTTTTCGTCATGTGTATATGATAAATAACCATAACGATGACACATATCGCACAGATCGGCACTGCAATCGTCAGTGCCATCTTCCAAGTCACCCATGCCGCATCGTCACCGTTCGCTGATACTTTTCCTATAACGAATTTTGTTATATATTTTCGTCATAGACAATGAAATTCGAATCGTTCGAAGGAATATCAGAAATTGATAATATATGAACCCTGATTGACAACAGAAGCTCAATATTAATAATATGCGATAACAATAATAATAGATAATATTCCTTCGAACGAAAGAATTAGCAAGAAGCGATTGTCGAAGAATTAAAATCTGAATCGTGCAGAAGCTCCAAGATAAGCGTGTAATTCAAACCACCATCGCAAAGCACATTCAATATCCAAAAAGAAAATAATAACGAGCAAGCATATGTAAATCGCTAGTACCCACACTTCATGCACATTCAAATTGAAATTAGTATAATCGGAAGTGGATATAGGAATGAGGTTGAATACTTAGCTACGTGAAATACATAAACTTTCGTGTTTCGTGACTGATAGCACAACGAATCTTCTCTTCGAACCGTTCTGCACACACGAAAACACAGAGAGAGCAGATACTCGCGCATTATCCCTTTTTTCCAAATCTCAAATGCGTCCACTCTTGCGATAAACCAGACGTGCGTGAATGCGAAATACTTTACTCACCGTTTCGTTAAAAAAAATAATGAGAACTCTTAATCGATTCTCATTACGCAAACAGCGCAAGACCAAATCAATTGTCGCGTGAGAAAACAATGAAAACGAGAAAATCAAGCAATTCGAAATGAATGTCGCTGAAAAAAGACCCCAATTCAAAATGCCTCGCGTTCAAGACACGAAAACTGGCAAACTCACTGCACATACGACTTACCTTTGTTCGATTTTGCGCGCGCGAGAGAGAGCAAATAAGACGCGTCCTTCCAGACACACACACGAGTGCTGTTAATTACTCATTCGATGAGAACACGGTCGCTTTTTAATGTCGATGGTGTTAAGCGATCAGCGCGTTCAATGCCACCGTTCGAGATTGTTCTTTTTTAGTTTGTATACAGGCCTCCGTCAAAAAAATGTGATCCCACAAGATGGGTCATTTTTATTTATCGCCATGAGCATCCTCGAATCACAGCGAGGTAGCTCGTACAAAATCTGACCCCAAAATAAAAGCGAAACAGGCAAGTACATACATAATTGTCGAATGACACCCACAGTTTTTGCGGTGATCCCCTAGCTTAAACAAGCAAAATTTCATCAATGATTTCGATTTACGAGGTCGATGAGGCATTGTCAATCCTCGCCAAGTTCTTCGGTGAGATCGACAACAAATCGAGGAAGATGAGAGCCAACGATCGAAGGATTCGTCGCGTCATTCGTACCGTGCTGACGTTGGACGATCGAAAAAGTACCCGCGACAATAATTTTTTGCTCTAACGCCGACTTTTTTTTATCGAACCTCTCACGAGTAATTAATGCCTGCTGAATAATGCGCCGTTTGTTTCGTTTGGACGATCGACTTTTTTCTCACTTCGAATTTCATTCGATAAACATTTTACGACTACGGAGTGTTTGTTTGTTTACGACACCGAAGGCTTGATTCAATGAGATTTTTTTAAAAAATAATTTTCCATTTCCGCGTTAACCTCTTAACCGGGGAATAAAATTTTGTAAAACTCTTTTCATACTGAGGACTTTCCTCACAGTGATAAGTAGTCTCATCAAACCTCAAGTAATAAAAGAATGTTAGAGATCAAATATTTTCACATATTTTCAATAAAAAAGATAACAAAACACAAAAAGTATAAAAAATGGGGTTTGACGAAAAATTTACTTATATCCAGTTAACAAGTTAATGTAGACACAAATTATTTGTCATATCTCATAAATTCACTTCTGCACACGGGCAATCGGCGTTAACTCTGACGCAAAGTGATGTCAAATTCGGATCATAAATTATTTCAATTCCGAACCCCAACTTAATCGACAGTTATTTCGATAATCCGTCGAAATATCGCGATGTATCGAAAAGCGAAGATGCGATTTCACGTAACGTAAAAGAGGGTGGGTCTCGCGTAACCTCTCGGGTTTCTCGACCTCCGCTACTTTTATTACGAGATAAAACTACTATCAGCGCGATAACGCGTAGCCGCTTAGATCGAATTAAATAGGAGCCCGGTGCAATCGCGATGCAAGTCGAGAACGCGACTACGTTTCGCCAAATTCGGTAATCGTATCCAATCGCCGAGGCGTAATTTCATTTGCGTGTGTTTATCGCGCGTCGAACGACGAATTTTTATTTACGCGCGTACAAATCGTTCGCATTATCTTATCAAAAAATAATACGTACAAGCACTCACACGAAAGCGGGGATTATTATCTCCTCTCAATGATCCCTTTTGTAAATAGCGAATGTAGATTCTGCACGACCGTTCTATGCGATCATCGCGATAACTCGATAAAAACGGTACTCCACCGTGTGATGCTGCCTCGATTGTACCTAAACTGATTGCTCCCTCAATGGGCACCCGAATGAGGTAGGGAGAAAATTCTCGTCTCGCGAATTGGATTGGAAAAGTCAGCTCGGTACGAAAACGAACATCCGACGATAACATAAACGTCACAGTCATGATAATGCGTGCGTATACGCGTCTGGACGAAACACAAGAAGCACCGCGCTTAGAGAACGAGAGAGAGAAGCAAAACAATTTCCACGCATTTCTTTCCCTCTTCTCGAAAACAGAAAGCGAGTAAAAAACGATACACGAAAAAAATGATTACGTGATTCAAAGTAATTTTTCTCGACCCGAGAAACTGCTGAGATTGCTGGGAAAAATTAAAATTTTCTCAATGTGAACAAATTTCTTGTATGTTATAATTTTAATCCAAGAAAGTTTTATCTTCGATTCGCTCATTGTCAGAGGTAACATTGATATACTTGACAATAACATATAGAATCAGATAAGAGCGTAAAAAAATTAATTGAATAATATTTTAAAATATCATTAAAACATATAGTCCTAAATGATTCACTTTTCACGGACAAGAAGCTAAATTGTCTTGAATCCAGAAAAATAATACTTCAGTTAAAAGAAGTTAGTTTACAATTAGATAAAAATATATCGAGCTAAAAAGAGTATACTTTTAAATTGAGGCAGTTATTTTTTTAATACAGAAAATAAATTACAGATTCAAAGTTTTGGAATTTAATGAAATACTAATTCTTATCTCGGTTCAAAAATGAAGTTCGAAAGAGCGTAAATTACTTGGATCGAGTATAAACCATTTTTTCAGTGTGTGTAAATGGGAATGCCAATGAACGATTCTCTGAATATTTTTGAATTCTCTTGTACCTCTTCCGAGGTGATCGGCGGTGCGAGTGTACGTCTGATCCCCGGCCAATAGCGAGGGAAAGGACGGCCTTAAGTCGCGATTGCAGTAGTCCGAATCGTCGCAACAAGCCACGACGAACTCGACGCCGCCGGGACCGCGCAGCGTGTCGTTACTCGTGCACCACACCGTGTAATCGGGGGCCGGAAAGAAGTTGGTCTTATTGTAACACCTGAGAACAATTTTTTTTTGCCCGTCGTGTACAGAGGAAACCAACGGACGTTCTTTTTCATCGTGATGTGTTCTCTTGTGGGTGCCGCACGGAGAAAATTTTTCGATAAACCGTTACAGTCGCTAATATTGTTTGAATTTCGAGAAATTATTAAAACAAAAAAAGGAGAAATTAGTTCGAATTCCCTGATATTCACTAATTCGAAACGGTAGAAAACCTACTTATTAAAAACTGTGTTAAATAGTAATAATAATAATTTTGCGCCGTAAAAATTTGATTAATAAATGGATTTTTTTACGTAAAATCCAGGTAAATTTTATAAAACTTTTCTTTTTATAATGATAAAATTCTCTCCATATCACGATAATTTTTTTCGTAAAATTCCAAGAATTATACTTCTTTTTTTCTCTCCGTGCGTGTAAATGAATTTGTTTATAGATGACGCAATGAGATTAGAGATCATCGACAGGCTCGATGCTGAGCTAGGCTGGTGATTCAAGAAAAATATTCGGAGCGTCGGGACTCGCGTACCCATTACACGAGAATTATACTCGAGTGCCCGAGTACCCAAATGTTTGGCGAGTATGCGTAACCAGCCGTAGCCTCGAACTATTTGATTTTTAATGGCGAGATACCTACAGCTTACGTAACTCTCAAATGATGAATGATTCTACTTTTTTTTTGTACTTGCACACTCTAAATACTCTTCTGATAAATATGTATCGCTCTCTAAATATTGGAAAAACGTTTTTCGTTTGATTATATCTCTTTCAAACTAAAAATGATTTTTGGTGTTTGCTATCGTCGATGAATCTCTGTAAATTGCTCGTACGATTTTTACAAGTCTGTTGAAATTCAAACGAGGATAAACATATCTATTCGGTTAGAGCTATATTTTTTGAAAGATGATAAGTATTGTCACTTTATAATTAAATCATTTGCAGATTACATAGGAATGATAAGATCAAGATTAATATCGAATCCGATTAGTTATCGAAACAATTCGCGATCCCAAGATCGTATAACCTGAACCGACTAACGAGTTAGAAAAGATCCGTTCCCAATTCGTAATACCTACTTATTAGAGAAATACCTGAAAAATGTATGTAAAAATAAGAGTTAACGAGACATGCGAAGAAAAGACTGCAAATAAAGGTGTATATAATTAAATAAGCTGGAAATATGTACACAAGTATAAATTCCAACATCACGTTCGCTGCTTGAACGAGAAAAAAGAATAAACAGCCGTTTGAAAATATATTTTATTTTCGTAATATTGCGTAAAGAAGAAACTAGCGAAGGTCCATTGATAGAAATAGAAAGATTTAACGAGTCTTATATATACAGAAGCTAGATATTTACACGCGTTTTGTGCTATTTACATTGGTATTTGATACATGAAATACGAAAGGAAGTGCAGAAACGTAATAGAGCTAGAAGAGACAGCAACATGCCACTGCCGCTTATAGTCGACGCTCAACGGAACTTCCGGTAGCGTGTAGTACTCGACGGCATCAAATGAAAACACAAAAACTACCTCGAAGCAAACCATTTCTACGTAGGTGGCAGGGTTTACGTACTTTACGAATAAACCTGATTAACGAAACATTTTTTGATACATCTAAACGTGTAAAAGTTACGATATCAAATCATTTTTGTGGATACACTTTGTGAAATTGTCAACTGCAGTAGCGAGAAATTCAATAATAAATAATAAAGTCTAGAAATAAGAATTCGACAAAAGGTAAATGCAACAATACATGCTGCAGAATAAAGCCGCAGGCATAATAGCACAGAATAGATATGAATTCGATATTGAAGTATAGAATATTGGAAGAACGTTATTTTAAAGTAGTATCGTGAAAAAGTGTAGTATTGAGAAGTAGAAAATATTGGATAGACCGTGTTATTCTTTTGTAAACAGAAACGAAGCTTTGCAAAGAATTGTTTGTGAGAATGTATTTTACGGAGAGTACAGATTTAAAATGAGTTAAAGGCAGATAAAATATTTTGGATAGGTGAGAATACAAAGACCTATAGCAGTTGCCTAAGAGAAATAAAAATTAGGGATAAAATAAAAGTATAGAGCGAAGAATAGTGTGGGAAGTAAGTAGAGCTAGTCAAGGTATGAATTAAGAAAATAAGAAGATAAGTATCACTAGAGAGTAAGGCGAAACTTGAGATAAGATTAAACAGAGAGCAAAAGTGTATCGCGTATAGGAATCCGTGCCACCTACAAAACAAAATTTTTCTCGTATTTTTTTATCGTAGCTGCTTCCAGGTGAGCGACTATACCTTCTTTGTTGCGGGGGTGCAGCTGAGGTTTCAGATCCCGATTGCAATAATCTTCTTCGCAGCATTTGATGACAAAGGTCGTGTTTCGCGAATCGCTCGTCATGCAGAAGATGCGCGGCTCTGGCTGCGACGACAGCTGTTTATGCACGCACCTTCAAGCCGATTTTGCAACAATTTCAGATACAAGAAAACAGCAATCCAACAAGAGTAAGATAGAGAGAACTCTCGCGCTGATAGCGTCTAATATATCTCCTTCGCAGTTAATGATCGTAAATGATAGTACTAACGTTAATTCGTGTCACATGCCTATTATAATGGGTGTGAACATTATATAGTCGATGCCAGTCGACCGTATTGAAAGTTTCGTAAAATAATCGATTAATAAGAAGAAAGAGAGAGAGAGAGAGAGAGGGGAGAGGATAGGGACATCAATATTCAATTACGTATTTCATATCGTTTGTGTCAATAAAAAACAGACTGAAATTTATTAACTTTTAGTTTAACCGTAATTGATGTAAAAAAGACCAGTGAACCGCGCATAAAGATAGCTCGCAGTTATAAATATTTAATCTACCGGTAGACTGGGTAGTCACTTCGGTATGGTTTAATAAATTCTATACGCATGATAAAACCTGCACACACGCGAAAACAATCGCGGCGATACAAGCATTCCTTTTTTTTTACAATTTTTTCACTCGCAATTTATTTTTAACTCTATCGGTAATCATCAAGACAATACTCATTTCGCTAATTGTAAGTTAGTAACAACGACAATTAAATGTTTGGGTATAGGATGGTCAGATATTTGAGCAAAAAAAAACGGATTTCGTTGCGTGTTTGGCGATAGGTAGGAGGAAAATCAATAATAACACATACGCAAGAACAAAGAAGAAGACTCGACACGAAGGGAGGGAGGTTGAGGTCAAGAGAGAGAAAAAAGTAACACCGTGCAACTCAACACTCGACTTGCAAGTACCTGAGTCTGTGGGGGTAGCCAATGGTCGTTGCTGATGGTCCTACCTGCAATTTCGTTATCGACTTTGCGCGCTAACGAGCGGACCCTTCTCTCTTCGGTTTACCACATACTTAAACGCAATTGTCAACAATATGTTAAAAATAAAACCTCCAACAAGGCGTTAAATATAGGATAAGGTGAATCTATGTATACTTCTTTAAAGAGAGTCGTATTAGCTGGGGAGGGTAGTTTACTCGAATACACCTCGGCAAACAAATAAAAATGTCAGCACACAAGAAAATAAGGTAACTAAAATCAAATGAGGAAAAAGTTAAGTATTGCCGTTATGCAATAAGCATTAGTCCAAGTGTATTACATATGTATAATGCTAATCCCCACTTTTGAAAAATTGAACTGTTATAAATTGTATTGAGTAGTACTCTATCTGTACTATATTGTACAATACCCACAAAAAATTAAAAAATAAATATATATTAGTATTTAAATTACCTGGCCTATATGGTTCTAGATTGATCTCGTTGCATACCGCTCAATAAAATTAAATTAATTAAAGAATATAAGATTTCAAAAAACTTTCTCGCAAGTCTCCGTGGGACCGAGGTACTATATGTCCAGTCTCGAAAATTTGAAAAAAATTTCGGTATCGGCAGGGGTTATGATATAGTACCTGGGTTCTCCGAGAAAATTTTTTGAGATCTTATATCTTTTGATTAATTAAATTTTATTGAGCTTTATGCAACGAAATCGATCTAGAACCGACAGATCAGGTGATTTAAATATAAATATATATTTTTTTCATTTTTTGTGGGTGTCGTACAATGTAGTACAAATAGAATACGATTTAATACAATTTTTAAAATTAGGGGCTCAACATCATACACATCTGTTCTACGTCAATTAAAGAGGATGTATCGTTAAGGGACGAAATTGATGGGCGCTTAATATAGGCTTTTTTTGTACATTTTACTAGTTCTTTAGATACTAATCTGAAAATCAAAGTACCGAATAATAAAATAAGAATCTACTGAAAACGAAACAACTATCTTGAATTCGAGACATATTCCCTCATTCTCGATTCCATAATCCAACGTTATTGAAAAAATGGTGAATTGAAAATTCGCGCGTCGTTTTTACGTACGACGCACGATCGAGTCGTACGATATACACGTCGTGGTTCTATGCAAATATCGCGTCTGGTCGTATGGTTACACACACGTCAAGGTGATCTGCGAAGCACTCGAGCGCCATAATCGAATGCGAAACGATCGAGGAGGGCCGCGAGTCGAGCGCGAAATCTCGTACGATCATTAATTGCGCTTATATGCATCGGTATTGACGTAAGCGCCGAGGGATTTACGTCCGATTGATAATGATTCCCCGAATGGCCAGTCATTCACGTGGGTTTATTATACGAATTTAAATCGCGCTGTTGAATCGTCGCACGATGCGTCGTGCAGAATTGTCAACGACTGGCCGCGAGAATACCCGAAAACGGTCAACTCGAGCACTCGTTTTCATGTGTATAAATAATATTGCTCGTTTAGCGCTCATAAATGAGCCGCTTTGTGGGAGAGGGGAACAACTTTATCATGCTTATTTTGACAATTACCGTTGGAGAATGAGTTCGCCCGAGCGCATCTATGTACGCGTCTGCTTATAAAACGTATTAGTACGTGTAAATTAGTGGGAACGGACAATGGAACTATCGTGTGAGATGTAATGTAGCTAAGAGTAGCTACGTCACGTCGTTAAAGAGATTTATTAAGCCTCGTGTTATGCGCCCTAACGTATGTGTGTATATTTAAATACAATTCCAAATTTTTATTATAAATTTTTCATTTCTACTTGATCTATGTAAAACATAAGCCGTTAATAATGATTTCGAAAAAAAATGGGTTACATTATTTCGGCATGATCTTATAATGTGTTAAGAAACACTCACAGCTCATTTGTTATTTAATAAATTGAAAAGAAAAGAAAAACAATAAATTCAAAACGGAAAAATGAAAGGCGGCAAACTCTTGGCGGGCCTCGACTGGCCCAGTACCTGTATGCGATTCAGAGTCGGAAGATAGTAAAACCGGATATAAATTGACGTTGCAGAAGTCATTATCGCAGCAGATCACTGATCTAAAAGCTCCCTGCTTTTTGCTGCAGAAATGTGGACTCTCCGGGGGGAACCAGTACTGACGATTAAGGCACCTTACACAACATCAGAATCTCGAATTTAATTTTTACAATTACCAGGCCTCCCAAACTTAAACACCCTACCATTTTTTGTTTTGATTTTTATACCAGGAAGAACTAATTGAATGTGTGACCGTACTACCTACCCTAGCCGCGATCTACGCAATTTCGGTAGTAAAAACGAACTTCCCGAGTCAACGTTTGACAAACAAACAGCGTACAATACCCGAACCGATCCAGACGTTATTAGAATTAACGCCTGCTATTTTAATCGTCGCGTAAACGACGACAAGTGCGCACTCGGCGGGTTAAAAGCACGACGCGGCAAATGCCATGCTGGGTTTTGGAATTCCGTGTAGAGTGCATTATCCTTCTCTTTCTCCGTCTCGCGAAGGCAAGCAAGCGAGCGAGCGAGCGACCGCGCATTCGCGCATCCAATCAAATAATCTCGGTCGGTGCTATTCTCGATGCGATCTCCGGCCGAATTATCCGTCTGGGGCATTAAACATTTAGGCCACGTCCGCGCGTCTCGATTTCAGACTGCAAAGTGACGTCCGAAATGAGGAGACGTGTCTGATTTCCAAAGATGAGCGTGAAAACATTTACGCGGAGACGCGACGTCGAGTGTTTTTCGTTAGACTCGTCAATTTTTCTTGACTTTCTAACATTTCAAATCAATTTAATCGCGATTTATCAAACGGCTGTTGAATTGTTGAATCGTGTTGAGCTTCCACTCAGAACTTCTTGCTAACTTTTCTTTTAAAAATTAAGATATACCGCTGTAGTCCCGTTGAAGTAATAATTTTGAAATTTTCATCATTCTAATTTTTTTTTCATTCTCAATTTACTGCAACTTGACTGATAGAGGTTTGCATATACCTAAAACCGATGAACAATCGCTAGTAAAGTTGGGAGTCGCATCGAGCACTGATTATCTTTTAGCTTTTGACCTCTCGTACGATCATTACAATTTTTTTTTCGTTCATTTCCCATCGAGTTTTTCTCGCGACTCGCGATCGTCTCGATCTCGACGCGGGAAGGCGGTTTCATTGGCGATTAAACATCGCTATCACGGTATCGTAACAAGAGTAATACTTTACTGTCTTTTAATGCTTTCCCTGAACGTCTATTACATTTTTTAGATACTACTTAACAGCACTATTAAATACGTCATCAAAATATCGTACGAATTAGCGCCAGTTATACGCGTGATATGTTATAGACACGATTCGCAGACTCGGTTGATTGCTCGCTGTTTCTTGTAAACTCGTGCACGATGCGACACTTACCGAGCCCTCGCTAAGCTTTGTTAATTTCCCACCCATTCGCTAACAGCATAGCTATAAACGATTACCCGACATTAACGAGCAAAAAAAAACATTTTCGTTTAGAAAAGAAACAGTGATAGACCACTCAATTTATTTAAAGAAAATGATTTTCATAGTAATATTTTCAAGACGGTTTCCGATGTTGTATAGCTGAACCTTTGTTTCCTGGTATTTTGAGAAGATCCCAATTTTGAGTTTCCCAATTTAGACTAACACAGTTAATGCTCTTCAATAATAGTTCGTGGCTACCCCCACGTATTTTATCGCAGAAAATAAAAACACCTAATCGAAAGAAAGTTGGAACAGTAAAATGAGAATTTCGAAATGAAAATCCGAAATCGGGTAATATTATGTTTCGGCAATAAAAATTTTGAGACTTGAATAAATTGATAGTGTGAAATCATTCTGTGAATGAGTTCTAGGTGTATGTATGTGGAAAATATTGAATTTTTCTGATTATTTATTACGCAATGATCGATAAGAACCGGAAAAATATTAACAGACAAATCAGAATAAATGTTTAATAGTATCGAAGGAGTATTACGATTAAACGAATTCAGCATGCACTACGTTACCTTCTGGCGTAGGTAATGATGTCGTTCTCCAGACTCGTGCTGGCGAAGCAATAACCATCAGTTTCACACGTGTAGTTGGTGTCGGCGCAAATGTCGCAATGACATTTTAGGAGCCCTGAAAGAAACAGCCATGAATTAATTTCTTATTGTGTTCAACTAAGAATAAACAAACAATTTAATTGGTAATTTACATATCTATTCGAATCTATTTTCGAACACAATAAGGCGAAATTAAATACAACAATATTCGCGTACTTCGTTGAAACTTCTACGTACGAAACTAATATATACAGATATACATCCGTATATATACTAAATACGTTCTAAAGGTGAACCGGTTTCTATAATCGCCCACATGGATTTCACGTTGAACGTATTTTGGCATGATTTAACATCTGGCCAGTTGTGATAGTCAAACTATTATAACGCAACGATTTACCAAGTTTTCGCGGTTGAATGCCAAGATCAGACAAAGATCAGCAATAAGGAACCAAGTTTAAATAATCAGTAGTTAAATTGAAAATAAAGTTCAACATTTATGTTGAAAATTATATCGACACCCACTCCTTTTTCTCGCTTGAATTTCGTTTGAACGAATAATAAAAGCTCGATGAATTTTTTCACTCGCTCGATTTTGTGCTCGTGCGATATCACGCGTTACTTACGCAACGTCGATGTATAAACAAGAGGGATGAAGAGAGGGGATACAAACACAGAAACCGTTGAAAAAAGAGATTCGAAAAAATAGCAAGGCGTTTGGAGCTTCTGAAGAAAATAAGAGAAAAAAAAGATGGTGGACGATGGAATTACACTCACCGTTCGCAAGATACGACGTGTGCAATAAACACAGAAGCACGAGAGCG
Organism: Goniozus legneri; assembly: GCA_003055095.1. Classification (NCBI taxonomy): domain Eukaryota; kingdom Metazoa; phylum Arthropoda; class Insecta; order Hymenoptera; family Bethylidae; genus Goniozus; species Goniozus legneri. Next base: position 72,507 of record NCVS01001071.1, on the reverse strand, counting down.
AGGTAAGTCGCTGTCGCTCCGTTCAACACTCCGTTTTTCGTCATCTTTCCTCTCGATTCACACAAAAATAAGATTCCAAAATTCGTCCTCGCGAAGTTCCTCGCGAAAATATCGTATACTCGTTACTCTTGTTATTTGTTGTTTTTGGTCATGTAGATGATTCAATGACAAGATCGGCAGTACGCCAAATGACGACGTGCCGACGTCGGCGGCATGATCGTCCCCGCGAGTTATCAAAACTCATCCAAAATATCGGAAAATGGCAAATAAATGAACGATCGGAAATTTAAAGTCCGGCGTTGTCTCGCATTCTCGGCGTAAACACGAACACGCACACGTACAAACTGCGCGCGCGTTCACGCCTTGCTCCGGTACAATGACACCTCGCTAGCAAACCCGGTCACTCTGACACCCATTAGCACTTTTACATCGGCACCGAACGAGATCGTCTTCCGTTACCAGCTACGGATGGCACTAGTATGATTATTTCACCGAGTTGTGTTCGATGTTTCGTGGTATTTGTCGCTCGGCAGACCGCGCCGCCATTTTGCTTAATGCCCGGCCTATTCGCTGTGCGAAAACATGAGAGAAAGAGAGAGAGAGAGAGAGAGAACTGAGGGATACACCGCTCACTGCGCTGTTAAAAATGTTGAACGGGAGATTCGAGATAAGACAAAAAACGAACTCCACTCTGGCAGGTTATCGATCGCGAGTTATTCGTTGTTTGGTGTTGGACACTGACTCTCTCTCGATCCACCACTTGTCACACGATCATGCGGCACCACGCAAAATACCCCGGTTGTTTTTCGCACACACTGGCCGCCACCTTGCTGCCAACGACGCGACTGTTCTATTCGAGCGATTCTACTGGTACTTTTTTTATCTGCTATGGCGTAGTTGGCAATTCGAACTGGGGTGGCGCCATCGTCGTTTCGTTATAAGCTTATCGCATGGTAAGGTAGTACCAATTTCTATCGACAATGATAAGTTATAAATTATATATAATGGTCATAATCGTCATAATTAAATACTTTTGGGCTAAATATGTAGATTTTTAATTTAAAATTCACTTAGAAACCAATTATCGGGAGGTGAAATTAAATTTTGAAGGAAATATTAAAAGACGTCCGATTTATAATAGTATTCAATTTAATTTATTAGATCACTGAATATATACTTATTTAATTATTCGTTCATTATGATAAATGATTTTCACAATTTTCTGGTATTCGCAATTACAACCATAATTATAACTGTATTATTATTGCAATATTTGTATATCATTGTACAAAATATATCACATTCAAATCATCATATTTAACATGATTGAATGATGTATGGTAAAAACCATGACCAATTTTATGCGCTTATAAATAATCCATTTTTCGCAATGAATTAGAATTCACTATTGTTCTTATAACGCTATGTCCATATTGTTTGCATTATTTACAAATTGTAATACTCATGTGTTCAGTATAAAAATCATAATTTAAGTAATAAATTCAAAAATATTCTTAATATTTATGTTATATTGAGTATTTGAAAGTTATGTTATTGCACAAACATTGACGATTTGTCTACACGCGCTCAACATATTACGCATTCATTACATATTTGCATAAAAGTAAGATATGGTTCCATTCGCATAAAAATTAATCATGACAAATGAAACATCAAATACTTTGTAACATTTAAAATTCAGTGTCATTTACCCGTGTAAAATTTAATATTTATAAAAATATTTGCGAATTTGAATAATATATCAACTTAAATCATTTATAATAACAAATATTGGTCGCTGTAACAATTGAAATTCTTTTAATTCATTAAATTGCTTTCTAATATATTTCATTCATTCGTATTAAGCTAGCGATAATTTTGTTAAGTGAAAAATCTCGTGGTCAATAGTTATAATCTATTTAACAAAATTTATATTGTAAAATTATCTATACGTAGATATAGAAGTCTCCATAAAACGTATAATCAATATAGTACGTCATTCGGAAATTAAAAAATTATTTGTTCATCTTAACTTATAAAATACTGATAACATGTGGTTTGCTCTATGATTCCAAGTGTTTTCATAATTAATAATGACTGTAACAATTGATTCGATCTACCGATTGAAAATAAAACTAAAGCAACTATTTTGTCCCAAAAGTTGAAATAATTTTCATATATAAAGAAATGTATTCGAAATAAAATAAATGCCACCTAATTTGATATACAACGGAAAGAATATAATAATGTTATATTCTAATTATATCGACAAGTTCTTAAAAATATAGATTAAATTTCGTAATCTATATATTTTTACATTCTATTGTCAAATAAATGGCATTGCATAGTGATCGATACTTTTTTGATCATCGAATATTTGTTGCCTCCGATTATTTATTGCGAATGGTAATTAATTCTGGATCACCAAAATCGAAGCAACAACGACCGAACATATATTTTGGGTGATCGATACCACAAATTTTACACTTGCGATTGGCTTCCCCATGCCCTTGATATGGCAGTTCTCATAAGTCTTTTACCAATAGTTTGAACGATGAATCCTATTTTCTGTAGTCTGTCATGATCTAAAATCTTTCTCCCATCAAATATGTACGCGGGTTTCATCATTAAAGTGTATATCTTTTTATAATCGAGTTCCTTGAAATAAGTAAAAATTTTGTTAGATTAAAAAAATACTCTTATTGAACTCATAAACGAACAACTAAATTTAATTACTAAACCCAATACTTACCATAAATTCATCCCACTCTGTACACACAACGATAGCATGGGTACGTTCCGTTGCACTGTATGCATCTTTGTAAATACTTATTCGATTCTTGACTTCATCCGAATTCGCCGTCAAATCTTCTATAATTTGAGATTCCTCAACCTGCGATTCGAAGAAACAACTCTCAATCAATGCTATTCAACAATTTTCTATGACAAAAGTAAAAGGACGTTACGCAACCCCATCCGACCTTAGGATCGTAAATGTGCAGCATAGCTCCCTCATCGAGTAACGTCTTGGCGACGTGAATGGCGGGTGATTCACGCGTGTCGCCGGTATTCTTTTTGAAAGCAAAACCCAATAGAGCGATACGCTTATCCGTTACGGTATTGAACAGCGACTCGATAACTTTGGCTGAGAATCTCGATTTCTGGTACTCGTTCATGTCGATCACCTGCTGCCAATAGGCGGCCACCTCTGGCAAGTTGAGAACCTCGCATATGTACACTAAGTTAAGAATGTCCTTTTGAAAGCACGAGCCGCCAAAACCGACCGACGCGTGAAGAAACTTCGAGCCTATCCGAGAGTCAAGGCCGACGGCCCGGGCCACTTCGGACACATCGGCACCGGTCGCTTCGCAAACCGCTGACAACGAGTTGATGCTCGATATACGCTGTGCCAAAAAGGCGTTGGCTGCCTAAAATTTCAGAATAATAGTTTTATATGAAGTTAATAAACTTTGTATACGAAGCCTCTCAAGGACTGTTATAATTTTTCAATATCTAACATTCATAAAAAAACGAATAATTGTTTTAGTTATCAGCCGAGATAAGAGAGATTAATTTTTCCCATTAAGGATTTTATTCGCTATAGGCATATCAATTCGAGATAACTAACCAATTTCGATAACTCTGAGCTCCACGTATTCGTCGTTAGGATATTTTCTCTCGGAATCCAATGTTCGTAGACCTTGCATAGTTCCTCGATTGCTGCCTGTCCCTCGGGCGAATCTTCACCACCGATTAATACGCGATCAGCGTTTACCAAATCGTCGATTGCGGTTCCTTCCGCCAAGAATTCGGGATTAGAAAGTATCTGAAAATAATAAAGCAATGAGCATCACTTTATCGCTTATTTTGCAATTCAATTTACGTGCAATGCCTCAGAATTTTTAACTTGTAAATTGCGTCATGGTGATTGCTAGCGACGACTGCAACAACTCTCGAGAAATACGAAGCTCGATACTGCATTATGGGTGTGAAGCGGGACCATTAAAGCATCCAATTAAATTTTAATTTAACTTCGGGTACCGCTAAGACATTTCAATGTTGTTTTACGTAATTGAATATGCAGTGGGTATACTTTTATAAACTATTCTAAAGACTAATTTATTTTTTCGCTATTTCTTTTTAAATGTACGTAACAGCGATTTAAATATTTTCGGTTACGTTCGAAGTTGGCTCGAAGTTGAAGACCATTAGCATCGTTGAATAACCAAATATACCTCACGAAAACCGTTTATCGCTTCTAGTTTAGTCAATATTTTACCTGATACGAAACTCCGGGTTTGTGATTAGCTCGCAAAATGTTCATAATGCTCTCGGCGGCTCTGACAGGCACCGTGCTCTTCTCAACGACGATTTTATTGCCGGTCGCCGTTTCCGCGATCATTCGGGCAGCGCTCTCGACGTATTTCAAGTCGGCGGCCCGTCCTTTACCGTTGCCGAATGTTTTCGTAGGTGTATTGACCGATATGAATATCAGATCGGCTTCCTTGATTGCCGTGTCAATGTCCGTGGAGAAAAATAGATTTTTGCCTCGACATTGCGCAACGACGTCATCGAGGCCGGGCTCGTAGATCGGCAACTTGTCCGAGTTCCATTGGGCTATCCTCGGTTCGCATTTATCGACTACGGTCACTTGAATCTCCGGACACTTGAGGGCAATCACACTGCAAGTCGGACCGCCCACGTAACCGGCGCCGATACAACAAATCTTACGAATTGTCATTGTTCCTCGCAATTACCGCTTCTGAGAATGAGATACGAAAGTGATTAATGAGGGACTATTTTTGTTGGTCACGTGAAATGATGAGATACCGTGGGTGGTTTGTTTGATTCGCTCATTGTGTTTGCATAGAAATGCAACGATGCTGTTTACTGCATCGTGAGATAAGTTAAAATTATATTAACCCCTACCCTGGCCTACGAAATTTATAGGTAACGTGCTAATACATCGATATTTTATGAAACAAATTCATTTTTCACAAATAGTTTTAGGTATCGATCACAAATTCTGCCCACAGAAGATCGAGTATGAGAGTAAAAATTCGATAATTCTTTTGTTGTCTTTGTGTAACAATAAGTCTTTGAAAAAGTGTAGATTTCATAACGTATTATAACATAAAGAGAATGCGAACGCGCATATCTTTCTGAAGCAGCTCTAACGAAGTTTTATCTCCTGATATAGATTTTACGTCTACGCACTGTGTGATAAATATAATTATAGACTTCTTTCGAATGTTTTAAAAAACGTCAAAACATCGACGGAATATTTCACGCTTTATTTTATGGGAATGCTCAGTTTCGAGTTATCTTTTATCTTCGTCCGTTCTGGCTACTTTCATTGTTAGCAGAATTGGAAACACGTGTTACAGATTCAAAAAAAAAAAAGAAAAAAAACGAGGGATACCTACGTTACGTTGAAACTTCGGTAAATTTTATCTCTTGATGTAGACCAATGTTCAAATCATAAAATAAAGTAATTGAAATTTTCTGTATAATGCTTCAAAAACTATCAAATGAATTAAAAATTGAAGACAACAATTTTTTTCGAAAATATTTTTAAAAAATTATATAGGTATTTTATGATTTTATGGAAAATAAAATTTTCAATATTTTATAATTTTTTTTTCTAACAATGTACTTACAGTGAACAATAATACAAGATTCGAAACTAGTTTCTAGATGTCAAAACCAAGATAAAAATCGTGTTAGAACATTAGTTTTGCAAAAATTCAGTTGAAATTAATTATACTTGAATAAAATTACAATTGACAGTTACCGGCATTGCAGGTTTGTACGTAAAGCAATGAAATAATGACTATGATAAGAAAAAAAACAACCTTCGATGTATCGATCAGTCATCGACAACCATGACACGATGAATGAAGTTGTAAAAAGGTCAAATTTTTCTTACCTGCGTTTTACAGTACACGCGGTCGAATGTCGAAGTTGACTTAAAAGCGTCAAACGTTCTTACGCGAACGAGTGCTGGACGGACGAGTAAAAAATGCTCAGACGTACCACTCTGAAGTCTGAACAGTGCTGAGCGCGCGCTGTTGTCACAAGCGAAAAACCGCACTATGAATTTCTAGGAACGGGCAGAACTCGTTCATATTACGAATTTACTACAGTAGACCCGTAGATACCACTTGCAAGAACGACGCGCCTCTCTGCACGAATTCGTGTAAGCCCGAAACTGAAGTGGAGGCGCATAAGCCGCACGCGCGGACGGCGACGTTGCCGAGTCGTTCAAATCTGCATAACGCAGAATGCGCATGCGCGTTTCTTCAGTTGGCAACAACGCACTTTTCGAGATCCTCGTTCGTAAATATTTACGTTAAAATACGATTTAATCATTTCAGTACTGTGATGAAGTATTTGATATATTTTTTTAATAATCTTCTTTTTTTATCTAAATTTATTTTATTATACGTTTTTAAAATTAAATGACAAAAATTGAAAAGAGCGCTCTTTTTCTTGGGTAAAAATTCCCTGAAGTTAGTTTTAGCATCTTTCCATCCATTTTGAATTTACGTTTATTCTACTTGTATTTTATTTTAAAAATGAAATGTAAACGTTAAATAACAGAAATGTCCTTTTTGGCAAATATAAATGTCTTATTACACAAAATGAGATCTAATACGTACTGATGAGGTTATGTTGCTATTTTCTAGTTATTCAATCTTTGTATTATTCCTAGACTGTTAGAGATACATTCATATGACACGTTTTCTATACTGTGTGTCACTATTTCACATGGTCCCTTATATTTACTAAAAACACGTGCATGTCACTTGTGTATTTGAAACTGAGAAATTTTAGTCAGTAAAAATGAATGATTTATGAATAAATCAATTTATATCGATGACAAAATAGTTCTTTTGACGAAAAAATTGATATAACCATGAGTAATCCAGAAGAAACCAATCCAAAATCTGAAGTACCTGAAGTAGTGAAAAATGCTGTTTTGGTACACAGCTCTCCGTTACCATGTAATACTCCAGTGGTTCAAGGTATTTATTTTTTTCTATAACTGTTTCTGAAAATTTTATATTAATTAACTGAAACTATTGTAGGATTTGATTGGAACCGGGGTGTGGATTATCATGCTCTTTTACAAACATATAAATATTCTGGATTTCAAGCTACCAATTTTGGGCTTGCCGTCGATGAAATAAACAAAATGCTCTCTGCGAGAGCTGTTCCTCTTAATGAAGATCAAATTGATGTTCTAGAAGATGACGAATTTATAAAAAGAAAATCATCTTGTACCATATTTTTAGGGTATACATCAAACATGGCATCTTGCGGTGTCAGAGATTCGATAAGATTTTTAGTTCAGCATAAATTGGTTAGTTGAATATATCTAATAATTCACATGGATTTTCTTCTATATCACGATTCAATTTTGCAGGTTGATTGCATTGTTGCTACTGCGGGTGGTGTTGAAGAAGATCTTATCAAATGTTTAGCACCAACGTATTTAGGAGATTTTAATTTAGATGGGAAGCTTTTACGTGAAAGAGGCATTAACAGGATAGGAAATTTACTAGTACCAAATGATAATTACTGCTTATTCGAAGATTGGGTTATGCCTAAATTAGATGCAATGTTATTAGAGCAAAATGAGAAGGTATATTTAGTAAACAGTATCGAAGATTATATTGTTCAACTTTGAATGATATTACACCATTTAGTATTTCATTATTTTTAATGTATAGCATTGATAGGGCACTCTATGGACACCATCAAAAGTGATCGCTCGACTTGGAGAAGAAATAAATAACCCAGAGTCAATATATTACTGGGCTGCAAAGAACAAAATACCTGTTTTCAGTCCAGCGTTGACCGATGGCAGTTTAGGGGATATGATGTATTTTCATTCATTCAGAAATCCTGGCTTAGTTGTCGATATTGTATCAGGTATTTCTGTTCATTTATGATATTATTCAATTTATGAATTAACAAATATCTTTATTTATAATTATTTATAGATTTACGACGATTAAATACAATGGCAATGAAGGCTGTGAATAGTGGAATGATTATTGTAGGTGGAGGAGTAATAAAACATCACATTTGTAATGCAAATTTAATGGTGAGGAAATTATCCACTAGTGATACATTATTAAAAAATATAAATTATCGTATTATCCGTATTTTAGAGAAACGGTGCTGATTTTGCCGTTTTCTTAAATACATCCTCCGAATTTGACGGAAGCGATAGTGGCGCTAGACCTGACGAAGCCATATCATGGGGAAAAATACGAAAAGATGCCAAACCCGTCAAGGTATAGCACTGTTCATTAGTACTGATAAAATTGTTATATTAACCACTTATAATTAAATTCTCTTTACAGATTTATGCGGAAGCTTCATTAGTTTTCCCATTATTAATAGGAGAAACATTCGCGAAGCAGTATCATGCTACAAAAGAGAAGACCGTTTCCGACGTTTAACATTTGGTATAAATTATCAAATTAATATTTATGAAATATGGAATTATTTATATTCTGTACAAATAAAAACATAAACGCAAATGTTTATTCAGTCTCTTTCTCTCTCCTTACAATTTAGAAGGCGCCTGCGCTCTCGCCACCCGTCCACCAGGTAGGAATTGTCGGCGCAGGTTCGCAGGCGCTCGCTGTACGATGAAAGTGGGGGTAGCACAGTTTGTCAGTTGTTTCCCGTAAGCCCGCGCTCGCGGACGGGCGTGAAACCAACCCCCAACCCCTTTCGCCAAGGTCCTTTCTAACTTTTATGATTTTCCTCCCCCGCAAGGTCGCGCCAAAAGCGACCACAGTCCAATAAATAACTCCGAAATATCCTTACGCGGCACCCCATTCACCCGTTTCAATCGGCGCTCGCACCAAAAATTTTTGCGCATAACGCGTACGAACCCGGAATCGCGTTTTATCGAGGCCATTGGTGTTGGTATTATATCGCGCTGCCATCACCGTCGGTATGAAGAATGATGGACGTGGAAGAGACAAACACCGCTTCCACTGCAAGTTCCTCGCCAAGATCCTCCAGCCCAACGGCGGATTCTACATTCACCAGGTACGTGCGTACATCGATATAACTATTTCATCCTATCGCTCGCATTCCGAATGCATGTGCATCTGTCTTGGTCGCGACATCGCGTATTTTCGGAGCTCCGCGTTCTTTTTACCGAACTTTATATATTATTGGTCACTTTGAAATATTGATTCGATAAATGGGACGAATTCGTTTTTCGATCCCGATATTGCAAAAATAGCTTCATTCGAGAATGTTTTACAATCAATCGAACACGGCCAGAAAAAGTGATATTCGAACGTCAGGAAGCAGATTTTGAGCGAATTCGTGTAAATCTACATTTATTATGGAATAAGTTACCTCGCGCAACGGCGGATCGTTCTGTATCGTTCTCACGCTTCTCTTCCATTTCGCCAATTTAAAAATGTAAATGCTAGATACAATGCTTTGTCTACGAATTCTTCGAGATGTCTTATTTCGCTCAAATTCAATTTTTATTTCAATTTATGAAACACCGAAGCAAATTGATTCTAAAAACTCCTGATTGAAAAATAATTATTAGCGAGTAATAAGTACATTAGCAGATCTTTGTTTCGGGCTGTATTCAAGTCGGAAATCGTAATGGCATTACTCGCTGTAGGCATAATTAGTAGAGAATTGATATTACAAATTTCTCTTAAAATAAGCTCTTTAACACATAAATACAGCAAAGTACTTGTTGGCTACGATAATTACCTACACATTCATCACACTTATCTATAGCTTTAATTTTAAATATACTTCTTTGTAATCAATGAACGTATATATAACTAACATAAATGCCATATTATTAATAATTTTAGATTGTCTACGTGTACAATTTTCTACATTATAACATCGCTGTTAACAATGTTGTAACATTTACAACAATCATCCTACTGTAAATTCTTATTTCTGTGTATCATAAATTAATTCATCCGTTACTGATAAACGCTCATAAAAGCGAATTTGAATCCAGCATTTTAATTGAGAAACATTCGATATCCTTTAACGATCCGATAGAAAACGAAAAATTAATTAATGGAAACAAGTATTGTTATTTTGGAGAGTCACGATCCAAAATACTCACTGAATTGTTTTGTTTGAATGTCCAAGTTATAACTTCGAAGTGAATATATAATACTTAATCTCAATTTTATCACAGTTGAGGTGAAATTTCATAAGGACACTTTTAGGAAACGATATTTTCAGATGACCTACTTTTCACCGGCAATTTACGAATAATTACAGATACTACTCGAAATAGAAATTGAACTGAATTTACGGTTGCAAATTCATTTACAATTTTTGATACAAGCTGAAATAGATACAAATTAGTGTAACACGATGAGTATCATTAGTGAAATGTTAATGAAACTAAATTATTAGTTACAATGTTGAAATTTAAACATCCGCATGTAATTATTTATCAAAGTTACTCATTTTGTATCATCATTTATCAATCGATTATTAATTTTTAATTTTCATAAATCATGAATTATTAATTTGTATCATTTGGATGATTGTATCATAATCAGAAATATGAATTTTTAATGCACTTTAAAGACAACTAATTAGTTAATGATGTTAAAATCCAAATATATTCACCCACTGTCATCCGGTAAAAGGAAATTTCAGAATAAAGCTATTACAGAATGTAACGAGAATGTGTGAGAGTAAAACAATAGAAATATCTGAGTGCTCCGAGAATTCACGGTTTCCTTTTTTTTCATTTTTTTTTTTCACGTCATATGGTTGACTGTATAATGGATATTTTTATTTTAGCGTAAAAAGGGAACCCAGCACCGAAGAGCCCAACAGCCCTCTAGAAGCAACCAGTCCCGGCTCAATTCTGCGCAACAACAACGGTGAGCGTAATACTTTTTGAGCTTATTTGAAATCAGTCACGTTTGACAATTCGTACAGAAAAGTTGTCGTTATTGCGAACACAAAAGACTCGAAGAGGGAAAAAAATTCAAAGGATATAAAAGTTAATTTTAATCAAATATTTTATTTTCATCTACTTGTAAAAGGGTACGAAGCGTTTGACCAGTTCCAAATAATCTGTTTCATGTATAAGAAACTTCGGAGAGTGGTTTTCCAAAGAAACTTTTGAGTCACGTTTTGTGTACTAAAATAGCTACGCATCCTTTGTACTTGAAAATTCTTAAGGGGTACAGGTATTAAATGTCGTCGATAACGATTCTAGAGATATTAAAAGAACTTAACGAACTTATTCACTACCTAGAAACTCGCAACCACGTTAATTGTAGTACCCGGTCAATTTATCAACAAGTGAAATGTTATTTCGCTTTCGTAAACAAAAGAAAAGAAATGCAAATGAGATTCCGCTCGAAGGATATCCGACCCTAATTCAAAAGACGAAACTAATTCGCATGCGCTTTCTCCGGTACGTACAGATATACATGTATATACGTATACGTTGCTCTCAACATCTCCGATAAACCTTTTTGCATGGCGCAGTAGCAGCGTCAGAATGAGAACCGCTACACGACCCAGTGGGATGAGGCTTCAGCTGTAGTAGACGTTGGATCGATTCAAAAGCGGCAGCAAAGCGCCCCACCCCATTATGTGTTTTCTTCAACCCTCCCCCTTCGAACGTCGCGCGAAACCAACACCCCTTGCACCTTTTTTCTCTGGCACCATTTCACCCTCCTCCTCGACCTTCTCTTTCTTATTCCTAACCTTCCTCCCCCCCCCCCCTTTCTATCTTACGCGCGAGAACACATTTTCGTCCACCCCCGCTCGACTTCACGACGAGCTGGAAGATCCCGTGGACCGGAAGTTCCCCAGGAGTCGACTTATGCACCCTCCCTCGACTCACTTTTATAATTGAATACCGCCAAGCTAGCGACTCGATTACTCGAAACGGAGATAAATTGTGCACGTGTGCGTATTAACATTTGCATAGGTACATTTTGCAGGTACACGCGTATATATATTCATACTAAACGGGAATAGATGGAAAGATATCGTGCGGATATAGCTCGGCTTTCATTGTGACAAACTTTTTACGACGTCCCACTGGCATCGTTTTGCTCACCGTCATTGATCTTGCTACTCCATTTCGCGTTAAAATTATCTTCGATCTATTATTACCGAGACACGAGTTACGCGATGGGGCATCTCGCGAGAACGCCCATGCGGGGAATTTTATCTTTCGCTTCCGTGTGTCGTACCTAACGAGAGAAAAATTCGTCTGGACGAGGAAGGCAAAAAGGAAACGAGAGGAGGATCGATCCCGGTATCGGTGGTTATCGATAGCGAGACTCGCGAGCGTATATATACTAAACGAAAGCTCGGGTAAAAGTCGTTCGCATAACATAACGTAAGTGCTGGCTAAACCGATCTGTGCATATACACGTGCAGATGTAACCGGTTTCTCTGGTTCATTACACCATGCCCGCGCATCTCCTTTCCCGACAAATGTGCGCCGTGTGGTCCCGCGACTCTCCGCTCTCGCGGAGATAGTTACGTCGTAACTTCCATCCCCTTTCTCACGGAAGCTTATCGACGAATTAACCGGCTAATTTTCGAGGCAACGAAAAGTTACGAGTCGACGTCACTCGTAAACCAAAACCGGCGATACGTTCCGTACGCGGAGGCGAAAAAGTTTTCTATATTTCAGTTAAAAAAATTGTACGGTTTCCAAAAAGTTGTCTTTTCGTATCTTTTGGCTGAAAATTTTTGACTCAGGGATTTCTGTGTTCATTGCCACTCATCGATATTTTGTGATTTTATTCAATATCTTTTTGCCCCTTCGCAAATATCATAGACGTTGTTTTTTTAATCGTTTAACTCGATTCATTAATTCTTCTGGCTCGATTACGAATGATAGTGTGGTATCCATTTATAACATAGTATCCACACGAGCACGGGAAGCTGTAATCTTCGACGCGAGCGTGCACTTTATCAACTTCTCGCGTTCGAAAAGATTATAAACGAACGTAAAAGCCACCACAGGATCGCGCCGTTGGACTTCCCGCCGATGGAGTATCATTGTGAATTTTCATCCATATTCTCGCTCGCACACGTGCAAACACAGTATCGCGTGACGTTACGGAAAAAGGAGGAGGAACGTAACAGGCAGCCACCGCGGTTGCGTTTATTAAATTGATAACACCCCTGCCCTCGTATTTGTCAAGCCCCATCGTCCCCACTCCGTCCAATCTATAAATGCATTTTCCCTTACACACATCCATTTCGTTCTCGGCACGATCAAAAATCTCAGGGACGTAAACAACGACCACACAAGTAGGGTGAACCAAATTTGCGAGCGGGACGATCTCGTTGCCCAATTTTTTCACTCTACTCTTTTCTTTTTTACTCTCTCGTCATATGCAGCCACGGAACGAGCGAAGGAAAGAGAAAGAGAGAGAGAGAGAGAGAGAGAGAGAGAGAGAGGTACGCGCGTGCACGCGAGATCCGACGAATTCTGTTTTAGCGAGAGAGTAGCGAATCAGGAGGTGGAAGAGAAAGAGAGGGAGAGAGGGAGAGAGAGACAGTCCGCGTTCGGCTCTCCCGGCAGTTCCCGGTCAATGAACCGCCGGTTGCTGGTGAACCCAGAGTTGGTCCGCGCGCTCACGCGCACGCTCACCCTCTCTCGATCCGCGCGCGCGATATTTCCCCACCCGTCCCTGAATTCCCCGCGCGCGCGCGTGCATCGTCGCTCTCTCTCCCCCCACCATTTCGCGCGAGAAGCACGAGGTACTCCCCCCCATCTACGACGAGCTCTCCCTCCATCCGTGCGAAACTCCTCCACTACGGGGACTCGTGTTACCCCCACCTGGAATCGCGCGTGCACTTACCACCCCCTCTTTCTCATTTTCAGCCTTTCTCTCTCTTTCTCCCTTTTCCCCTCGTGCACATGCATTCGCTCTCTTTCTCGCACTCTCTTCTCCTCTTCGATCCTTTCGTTTAATTCCACCCCTCTCGCAGCAATCGCGAGCTCGCCATCTCTATTTTCTTCCTTCTCCTTCTAGCGCCTTTTCCTTTTTATTCCCTTCTCCCCTTGTCCCCCTCGCTCTCTTACCTATACGTGGCTCACCACCGGTACCGAGATAAGGCGCGAAGGA
>NCVS01001071.1:0-58323 GCA_003055095.1 Goniozus legneri | reverse complement strand
AGAAGGGAGAACGGAGCGAGAAAGAGGAGAAGGGGGAGGGAACGACACAACGTGGGTACCTCTCGCCTATCTCCGTCTCGCTATGCGTTACGCGCTCCTCGTCTCGCTCCAACTCACGCGTAACACACACCGGAGTCGCGCAATGCCGTAACGCGTATACGCGGCTGGCCCGCTCTTCGGGTTTTACTTACCTCACCAGGTAAAGAGAGTTTACTCACTCGCTATCTCTCTCTCTCTCTCTCTCTCTTTCTCTCTTTCTCTCTTCTCACTACCCCCACCCCTCGACGAATCCGTCGCTACCAGGAGATCGCGCTCGGCGGCAGAAAACAACAGACAGCGCTAGAGGGAAGTAACGTTAGAGAGACACACGCGGGGTAAATACGAGAATTCGCCGAGGGAGAGAAAAAGAGAGACAGTCGTCGCGAGTGTACGCGTGTGTACGCGGGTGCGACAGAGCGAGACGAGAGGGAATGCGACAGGATCCCGAACGGCGAGCTCGAGTCGAGTATAGGATCAGCTCTCTCTCTCTCGTCGTTGCTCCTCCACGGACGTCGATATTATTCAGCAGTCGGCGCGCCGTGTACACACACCGGCCGGTCGCTCGCGAAACTCACGCACGTGATCGTCGATCACCCCCTACGCGAATACTGTTTGTTTTATATTTTTTCCAAAGTTCATTCGAATCTAAAGTTCAATCTTTTCACCGATTATTGTGGTTCGGAATGGTTCTACTTGCAAGGGAGTACTAGTGACGTGTAGTTCGTGTTACGTGCACGGGAAAACGTTCGAGTGGAATTGTAGTCGAACTGAGGGATTTTTCTATCGCAATAACGCGATTCCAGCGTGGTCATCGTCCTGTTAACCCGCAAGGACGAGTCCGCGCGGTGTTGCCTATAGCCTAGTCGCACGGCGCGTTCTCCAGGATAAAACCCACGCAGGTAAATCTCGCGAGCGCGCGCGTTGTCGATCGCGCGCCAGGGCACGCGAATAATAACCGCGATCGCTATCGTTTCGATTCTCTACGCTCTCTGTAACGCCTGTCTATATCGCCTCATCCCTCTCGAGCGTCTCCGTCGATGTTGAAAAATAAATGCCAGTTCGTCCTACTCGCGTCTTACGTAATTTGGGAATTAGTAATGATTCGGTCCCAGACGATCTAATCTCTCGTTGGTGCATTAATTCGTAGCCTGATATCGATCCGATTAACCTCAATATCAGGCCTAATGTTTACCTAATGCTGTGCCTTACAACTGAAACCGAGAGTATATATTACGAATCAAACCGGGATTAAGTTTTCCTACACGCGATTCAACTCGTAGATCGAATTCCGAACATTGTACAGTGGATTCTATCTGTGGATCGTCTAATTATAATTGAGGAAAATCATTGAATGTTGAGGTAAAATACAAACGTGATGGTACAATCGTATCTTGCAGTGAACGTAATCGTGAATCAATTAAAATTAATCTTTTTTATATTGGTAAATTCGCAAAGTAAATGATTAACTTAACAATGCCATTTGCAAGTACAAAAACACTCAGTTAGAAATTCATAACTTCATATAAAAATTCACTCTTGCGAGAACGGCGCAGCGAAACTCGACTTCTCATCTACTCGCTGCACGGGACGACGCGAGTCGCGGAGAAGCACGTGGTGCGAGAACGAGATCGAGGATCGCGGATCGATTTTGATAACTATACGCGCTCGGTTGCGCGCGTGTTGCTCGCGCGAGAGGGGCAAGGTGAACGCACTGACTTGTGACGCGGATGGAACGCGGAACCGAAGGAGAGGCGTTGCACGAGACAAATGACCGTCTGCCAGGCCGCGAAACCGCGCTCTAAAAGGACGCGCACGCGCGACCATTCGTATGAGAAAAATTCCACGGAGTGAGAAAGAAAATACAGAAAAGAGATTACGCGATACTCGAGCCGAGAACGTTTCGGTACCCAAAAACGCGAAAATGCTCCACGTTGTCGAGGGTTGCTTCTCCGCCACACTCAACGCGATTACGTTATAACAAAACCAGTTTGGTTGACCGTCTCGTTAATTAAATCATATGGCATTTTGTATGGACATCGCCGGGATCTTTGCGAGTTCCTTCCCTTTCATTTTCAATCGTCTTTCCTCGCACTCTCCTCTCCTCTCCTCTTGCATTTTTGTTCCTTTTTTCTCGACTTTTTCCCCCCACTTGACCATTATTAATAAATAAACGAGCCATTGACAAAGGCGACCTATGCGCGCGTCTCGTTCGCTTTCTCGCGCCTCGATGGGATCGAACGAGCGCGAGCTCGTTTGCCTTACCTGGGTACCGAAACGCGCCTCGCGAAAAATTGCCGAGTCCGAAATGAAGAAGGTGGGATGAGAGGGGGAGGGTAAGGGAACTGCATCGATGAGGGAAAGAGAAGGAACCGCGATGACGATTCGCTCAGGTGAGAAAGAGAAGACAAAGCGAGAGAGTGATAGAGAGGGACGCGATAGAAGGGGGAGGGGGAGTGAATGTCGACGAGAAGGAAGAGTGGGAGCGGGGGGGGGGGGGCGAGCCAGGAGGAAGTCAACGTCCGAAGATTACGGCAATGACATTCGCTTTTTCTCACTCTCCTCTTCGTGTTCATCTTGTGCCTCGGTTGCCTCTCTTTTTCTCTCTCGCTCTCTCCCGCTCTTCTTCCCACTCGCGCAATTTCTTTATTCCTCTCCTGGCTCCTCACGTTCTATCTGAAAATCGACTTCTTAAAAGTACAAACTCGCGCGTATTATCATTCGATTCGACGAAAATCGAGTGCCATTCCCGACTCGTTATCCGTTCATTTTCCAATATTTTCGATATTTCGTTAATCGTAATTGCGTCTTCCGTTACACAGAACACATACATCGATCTTTTATTTAACGTATTTTACTCGCGCTTGTTTTTTCAACGCATTTTAATTTAACAGTCGACTCATGGTTCGTTTTAGTTTTCTGATTTTTCCTTTTTGTTATTTTTGACATTGCAGCGATGGATCATGTAAAACAGCCGCCGTTGACGAATCTCCGATCGTTCGGCAAAGAGGCCGCGCATGTATCGCCGAATATAAGTCATCGTCGTAACAGGAGAAGTATAAAGAGCGGATAGAAGGAGCGATAAGAGAGAAAATCATCCGCGAAGAGAGGAAAATCAAGGACTACTAACGCGCGAACCCGAACGACGCGAGTACCGATAAAGATTGAAAAAATAATGGGTTGAGCTTTCGCGAACACATCCGCGTGATAACACAGAGAGAAACAGGAAACGACGGTCGTTGGGAGTGAACAAAAGTTTTTTTCGCGATCGTGGATCGATCACCAGCTGTGGTAGTTTCAGTGACGTGCGCGTGAATTTTCGCGTTGTTTCGCCACATCGCTCCACATAACCCGAGTGCGTGAAAAATTTCCGGCTCGAGAAGCAACTTGGTGTTGTTCCGAGGAAAATTCGACTCGTTTGTTTGTTCCCTTGTACGCATCTCGTTTACGTACGCGAGAATCGGACGGCCTTGGGATCGTATAATGCGGCCTGTTGCTCGCGTTCTATGATTTTAATCGTGGACTCGCAGCGGGACGCGCGTCGCGAAGGTCGTCTCTGCCGTTGACACCTTTCGGTTTTTTTTTCTCTCTCTTTCATCCACGTCGTTATATTTTTTCCATCGATCCAAGGCCAAGTTTCGACGTTAGAGGATCGAGAAGAGGACCGAGATAAACAACGGAGTCGAAAATTGCGCAACGCGAAATACTTGGGAGTCTCGAAGACGTCAAAGTGTCGAAAGTTGAAGAGAGAGAGAGAGAGAGAGAGAGAGAGAGAGAGAGAGAGAGAGGGAGACATGACGCGTCTCGATACGCGCGTGAAATCTCTCCGAGGAGAATCTCGCGAGGATTATGCATTCACTGGGAAGTGACAGACCCGGGGAGCTCGCGAATCACGAGTACTCGCCGATTCTTCCCTTACGTTCGACGGAATACGTAAAATCGCAATATGTTTGTGAGAGAATCGCGATAAGAAAAAAGTAGAAGAGAGTATCTATAAAATCAACGGAACGGAGGTTCTCGGCCTCCGCGTGTACAATGGACGTTTTCAAAATCGATCAGTCGCTTAGCGCGGGTCTGGGTAGCGCACCGGCGCCTGACACCCTCACGCCGGAAGTGTCCTTCGACGCCGGCAGCGAGTTCAACCTGAGTTTCTTCGACGGACCGGAGGACAACAGTACGCAAGGCTTCAGCGATCCTGGATCGGTTGGTAGCGCGAGCGCCTCACCCCCGCCCGGAACGCCGAGCGCCATTACCGTTAATACCCCGAACGCTGCGCTACCGATAGTTCAGGTCCCCTCTGGCATCGTCATTAAGCAAGGTTTGTTTCATTTCTTTTGCTTTTTCTTCATCCCAGTCTACGACCCTCCGCTTCCCTTTGTTCGCCTTGTCGCGTGTTTTGCTCCGACCGCGGAGTAACGGGGAGCGGTATTGCCTTATTGGAAAATTTTCGATAATTTTATCCGGAGTGTCGACCATTCAGAACCGAACAAATTTTCAAATATTCTCAATGTCTTAAATTTGAAAAGATAATGAGAAAAAAACCTATAAGAAGAAAATTGAAGTTTTTCGAGAATGAATCAATCAGAGGATTCGATTCTCTTTATTTCGATTTTCCGACACGTAGGTCCAAAATATAAAATTTTGATCTACTCGGTTTATTACATATCATCGATGATTCATCTGTCTCGTTAGTCATCGATTCGAAGCAACCGTTTTCAAAAATGATTTCGTAATCCCCAACGATTATTTTTCGCCATCCGACCCTCCAGCTTCGCGAGGATGGTGAATGGAGCTCCGCGGGGTTATTCTGTAAGACGCAATAAGTGAAAATAAAAACTAGCTAGCAGACAGCGTAGCCGGGGCTCTGTGTGGCTTTTTTTTTAGCGTCGTAGTCGAGCAATTAATATCTCGGGTCATTGGTCCTTCGATTATCGATAACACCTCGGCATTATTGACATCGGCCGGGGCGTGAACGTGTGAATTAGCACGATGACGCTAACGTATTTTTACATAAACGGAAAGCTAAATTCTTTTCGTACGCGCACGTCGAGGTGCCTCTCTTTCTCCTTCCTTATTCCGCGTACGAAGGAGAGAGAGGGGGGATTATTTTTATCGCGGTAAATCACGCCTCGCGCTGGAAGCTTTGTTTATTATTACAAGACAGTTAATCTCGACATCGCGCGCCATCGACGAAAGGTTACGATATAGATTGCAAAAGGTCACGAAGCTTTAACGCAATATTGGCAATTGTCTCGGTAACGCGATGCACGCAACCACAACAAGCGCTGATTGCCGGCTTGCGAATCGTAATCGATACATATAACGCGCGTTTCTCTCGATTCTACTCCCGAACCGATTATGTTATTTTTTTCCTTTATCTGGCATCTCCATTGTCTCGACTGAATCGACAGTGCGGGAAAAAATCTCTATGCGGATATTCAATACGAATGCTAATTCCTCCTTTCATGTAACTTTCGTTGTCCTTTTGGATAAACGGTTCTCGTTTTTCTTTGTCTCTCGACTCGGATTTATATACATACATCTCGCTCTCTCGTGTTCAATTTTTCGTTTCTTCTTTTTTCTCGATGAATTATTCAAATTAATTTTTCCGCGGCCGATATTAAAAGGCGTTTATTAACTTCCAACGAAGCCGCGAAGAGAGTCCTCGTAACAGTTGGAACCCTTCAAAGCCGTGAGATTCGCGCGGTGCGCTTCGACTTCCGCAAGAATTTCCTGAACCGTGAAACGCTCGGCAAGTGTCATTGCACTATTTTTTCCTAGCGTAGAGTGTCGCTGTATACACAACGCAATACTAACTAGATTCTCAATTCAAACGAACAAAATTTCAAATTTAACTTTTCATAAATCAATTTTTATTGTTTATACTCTACATAAATATTGTAGTAAAATATACAGCAGTCTCGCATTGGGTTAGATCTCAGATAACCGTAGAGTCGGACTAGACGATCTGATAGGCCTAGTTGAAATTTCATTCTGAATTTCATCGCGAACTGCCAAGGTTCTGGACCGACTCGATTTCGTTCGCTCGAGGACAAAACGCAGAGTCCGCGGAATTTGGCGAGACTCTCATGGCCGCTAATAAAAATTTCAAGTTCGCGGAGCGTGCTTTCTTCAATTATTTATAAAGCCCTCGGATTTTGACGTTGTTTTAAATTTTGAATAAGAATAGATTTGTTTATACGGGTCAGACTATGGTGAACCCCTTTTGGCGTTAGCCCTCGGGATCTCGCGGAATCCCGCTCGGATTTGGCATGGAGCGGTATGAAAATCTACGTAGGGTACCTAAAGCGGAAATCTCGTGCGATATCCTTCCCGAAATTCCCATTAAATCCCGGTCGAGTGTTGCCTAAGTTTTTAACAGGGGCGACTAACAAATGTTTGCGTGGAATTTGCCCTTAAAAACTAATGTAAAGCGACCCGCGATGATCGGTAAAAAGATTTTCCTGAAAATTCAGAGAATAAAATAGAAGCTTGAATGAATGAATAATTAAATCACCAGACATGCCAGTATCTCATGTAGACGCGCGCAAAAATGAAAACGTAATTCAGATTTATTTTCATCGTACTTGACGAGTAAAGTAATTAAACATTTCCTTTTTAATTTTACAAAATCGGACGAAATGAAACGTAAGAAATGTATACGCTTACTTTTACTAATATGAGTGTCCTTTTTGAAGAACAAAAAATTTTCATTTTAGTTCTTTCATACATTTATATGGGAGGTAAAAGTTTATTACGTCGAGAGCGAGAGAACTCCTCGTGGTCGGGATATATGTATAATCGATGTGATTTGAATAATTTATACTTTTCTGATATTTGGCGAATTTGAAAAAAATTTATTCTATATATTTATTTCATTTTGGAACTAAATTTGAATTCATGGGACGAACTCGACGGTATACGAAAAAAAAGAACGTTATCGATGCGAGGTACGAATTCCTGGGCTCGCGAGGGTACCCTCTCCGCGTATTTTTTTGAAAAAGCGTCGAAAAGTATTCGATTTACTCGTTACGCGTGTGACGGATGACGATCGCTCGCAGTCATCGACGTGTCGCCTCACTCTCCTTACAGCATAAACTTACGCACACCTCTTTCGCGCGTCACGTAAATCGTCTTCCTGGAACGAAGGCCACGAGAAAGTTCGTGCCGTTGGTTCAGTGCCACGGTCACGCTACGTGCGTGGCATCGACACCGACGAAAGTAAACTAAATCCGACGGATTACGCAACCTCGTTTTAAAAGTCATTCGACGTGTGCGTTATTCCCACTCTCCTCGGGTTGACCACCTTCTCGAACTCCCGATACGCGTCTTTCCTCGTATTTTTTTCGCTCTCCCGATCTCTCCCTCTTCTCGTTTTTCTGTCCCTTCGCGCTGGACGATCCTCTCCGCGACGTCGAGGAACGCGCGCTTTTATTCGCCCTCTCGCTCGCTCTCGCTGCGAGCACGGGCTGCATTGGAAATTGCCTTTAAACCGCTCCTGGTGGAATGCCATCCGCGCGAAAGAGAGGAAAACACTTTTTTAATTTCTCGTCTTTTTTGAGCGAAGAGGGGTAATATTATTCCTCGACGAGAGACGAGACAGCGCGAAACGTTTTCACTCTCGCTAGATGTGGTACCGATCGATTCGCCGAGGGAAAATTGCGCGAAAAACGTGACGAATTTAATTGGTCGTCGACGTAATCTCCGCTCGGGTCGAAATTTTAGATCGCGTAACTTTCTGATAATAAGCTGGTATTCATTACGTAAATTATTCAATATTGAGAGCGAAAATTCAACCCATAAAAGGTTGACTCGATTTTAAAATCCATAAGACCTGGAAAGTCGTCTCGATCGCGACCAGACGAGTCATGAGTTTATTTTATGTTTGACTCAATTAGAGAGAAAAAGATTTTGTAGGACTAAGAGGGTTAAAACTTGACGCGGGGAGTAGATCGTAGTCGCCATTCACAACGATCCTAAGAATGAGCTCCATACGTAATCTCGTTTGCGCTGTCCGATCTCGCGCGCTCGCGACACATCCTCGCGCACACTGTGTTAAATATAACCCAGGCGTTACGAAAATAGCCGATCGATTTGTCGATTCCCGCTACGCGCGATCTATGTGTGAGCTCGTGAGTGTGCTCGCGCGTCCGTGTTTGTGTTACGGAGGCGCCGATGGCGACGGGTACCGACACTTTGGTACGTACCTGAGCTGGGTGCGAATAGCCCGATGCCGAGGTGCGCGCGAGTTGAGGGCGGCTATTAAATCGCGAGGAGATACATCCCGTGCAGGGCGCGAAAGGGGAAGGGAGTTGAAAAAAAAGATCTTGCGAGAAAAAGAGAATACAGCACAAGAATGAGAGGGAGAGAGAGAGAGAGAGAGAGAGAGAGAAACAAGAAGAAAAGTTACGTGCACGGTATTCCATTATACTCGTCGGCGCGATGCAAAACCGGTCGAAATGATTGGATTTTTATCTTGCAATTTTCTCTCATTCTCGTCTCTCTTTCTCTGTCCCTTTCTCGCTCCTTTCTTCGTTCGTCGTCGTCTTCCACCTCTTTCCTCTCGAATTCTCCCCCTCTCCCTCTACCCCCTCCGCACCGTCTTACCCTTTTTAGCAGCTCCCTCTCCCCCCTCCACTTCGCCAAACCATCGCCATCGTCGAGTCGGCCCTCTCGCTCCCTCTCGAACGCGTGCACTTCTTGTTCGTTACGTATGAAGATTCGCGCACATAGGAAAAAGGAAGCAAAATACTTACACGAGCGCGTACAGTCGCGTGCACGCGCCCGTGTGCATGCCTGTTACCGCGCGTGACTCATCCAGGTACATTGCACTCCTCTGTGTATATATATGTATACACATATATATAGATATAAAACATTCGCCGCGAAAGAAGCGATTCGCTAAAATCCTGACAGGGTTGTTACCTCGTTGATTCCGCTCTTGTGTCGAATTGAGATTGAATATTACTCGTTCGCGAGAAAATTAAAATTCGTTGAAAGCATTTAACATTCATTTGCATACGTTGAAATAGATATAACAATAGAGTGTGTGTATTTCAACCTACGTACAAATTTTTCGACTAAAAAGTAGTATTGCCAAAAGTAGTACCAAAGCGTTTATCTGTAAATGAAATGATAACGCGAGTGCCAGAGATGGGCGTTCGGCAAACAATTTTCATATTTCGTACGAATTTTCTCACAGATTTTGGAATAGCGAGACGTTCGAATTTGGGCCCTCGGGCAGTCGGACGATTCCGCTATCCGACACTGCACGTGGCTTATATATCTGAAATAGCAGTTCCTATCTTTGCGTAATGGCAGTAATAGTCTGCAATTCTATTCCGTGATCGCGTGCGCGCACGTATAATCCCGGTTCTTGAACTCCGCGCACCGTGCTGTTATATTCGAAATTAAAATTACGCGAAGTATGGCGAGAAAGAGAGAGAGAGAGAGACCTCGAGATTTTTTAGCAATCTCGTTGAATAGGTACGAAGAGGTGAGAAAGAGAGGAGAGAGAGAGAGAGGAACGAGGCAGCGGGGCAGGAGGATCGAAAAACGAAAGAGAAAGAGAGACGCGCGTGAATTATTAAGAGCCGGCAAGGCGTGCAGTAAATACTTCTCGATCCGTCTTTGTCACCCCGACTTCGACTTTACCATCCCTCTCGCGATGCATCTCCCTCCCTCCTTTCCCGTTTCTTCTCTCGCGTATCCTACACACACCTTTCTTCCCTTCTGCCACAATTTTTGCGCCATTCCCTTCCGGCCGTTTCGTATTCGGTTACGATTTTCTCTTGTCTACTCTATGCAAATTGGTACGTTCATTTATATTCCAATTTCATTATTTTCACTCAGGTAGTTTACGCGATCTATACTGATATGTATATTAGTGAAACGCATTCAATGTACAGTACTCGTAATTTTCCTAGTTTCAATTCTAGTTCCTTGGGTTGAAAATAAAAATTTGTTGGATGTATTCAATATTTATTTGCGTGAATTGAAATTACAATAAAATTAAATATTTATTCCGATATTCTCAAATAAATAATACGTTTCGACAAACTTTTATTCTCGGTGTGATGAACGATTGCCAAAAAATTTGAGGTAACGAGAGTTTGCAGCGACTGCATCGCTTCGTAAAAATGCACTCTCTCTCGCACAAATACACACACGACGCATACGTGTACCGTTGGACCGATCAGCAGGGTTCCCGTCTTTTTCCCTTCGACTTTGCTTTGTCTCTATCCGGCCGTGCAAAGTCAATATCTCGCTCGCTCGCGAGAGATCCTCGCTCTCGCTCACACCTAAGGAGCAATGAACTCTCGCTTGGGTATATCATCGGTTCGCCGATGCTACCAAAGAGAGAGAGAGAGAGAGAGAGAGAGAGAGAGGGGGGAGGAGGGGAGCGTGCGTGCATACATACACACACACACACACACACACACACACACACACGTATACAATCCTCCCCTCCCTCGCGCTCTTCCTGTATAATCCACATGCTCGTTTTTCTCCCGCTCCTCATTCCACGTCTGATAAGGTAAGTAACGTTGCATAAGCGGCCAAATAAAAGAGCGCACGCGTATCCGTCGTTTCTCGATACGAAAAATATTTAATATACTTCCTCCCCCTCGTCTTCTACCGATCCCACCCGTAATGGATCCTGCGGTCTCGGACGGATCGGTCTCGATAAAACTTTCCCTGCAATTTTCGTGCATCATCATCTACCCGTAACGTCGCGCATTACCCACTACGATAGGATCGAGATGAATCGGGCCGCAGTTGATACGTATAAATAGTACCGAGTCGTCTATTAATCCTCGCCGAGGGAATGGCCGGGGTTCGATTCAATGGTATCTTTCCTCGGAGTACAAAAAATTCACGATTCTCCATAAGTCAAGAATTTCCCGAGTCAAAAATTCTTTACTATTTTCCAAAAGGAAGTATCTTATAGTTTTTCGAAACTTCGAAACGACGCGGGATCAGCGAGGCCGCGAACGCTAATAATATTCACTTCCTTCGCTCGGTTACATTAAATCACTGCAAACGTCTCTGCGTTTCAGCGTTATTACCGTTTTCCTCCTACTCCGCTCGACTATCCGGTGGAAAAGGTAAAAGGATCGTTTCCTCGGCCTATCCTCTTTCAGCTCGCTGGATTCTCTCCCTTCCGCGAAACTTGGCTCTCTCGCGCCGAACTGTATATCGATAAATCGCTTCGAATCCTCGCGATTCGTTTGATTTACTCCCGTACGCACGTCCGAAAAATGCATAAAAATGATTCACCGTCTATCATCGCTTTCCCTCTCTCGCTAATGGATTACGAAACTGACAAATCGACTCCGTTGTACCATTTTCACAGATATTTCACGCTTTTTGATCATACGAGAGGGGTTAATCGTCAACGTCGATTCCCTTTATCCTCGTTTATCGATAACAATCCAGTTTTTCGTTCTCGTGTCTCCGCGTCTCGTTTATTACCGGGAATATCGTCGAAAAATTTTTCGCCCGCCTTCGTTACTTAAATAACGAGCGAACAGCGAGTTATATCGTTTCTGGTGTACCTACCTACCGTAAAATCACGTTTTGGCTTATGCCGTGAGTATTCTTCTTTCTCTTTCCATCACGACACTGAGTTTGCGTAGTCTCCGCCATCGTATGTTTTGCGCTCCCGATGTAGCGTACGTGTACCGTTGTAAGTTACTTTTTTCCTTTCTCCAGTCCTCCGCCTCTCTCTCTCTCTCTCTCTCTCTCTCTTTCTCTCTAGCTTGTTCCCCATCTCTTTTTTCCTCTTCTCTTTCATTTTTACAACCGCACGTCGCCTCTCCATCTTTGAGAGGATAGGTCTCTAAACGGACCGGTTTCGCAAGCTCCAATCCTAGCTCGTTCCCGTATACCCAGACGTAAGCACTCAGGATAGAAGTATATGTATACTATACATATATATTTACCGTGTATATAAATTCGAAATAAATCGCGGTCCGGTGATCGCTCTTTGATGTAGGTACGCGCTACGTGAATGTTAAATACTCGACGAAAAAAGGGAGAGATGAAAATGTTCGATTGCTACCGGATGTCTGATCTATCTATCAGCTGTTTCGATTCATTGACTCTCGATGGAGACGATTTTTCTCGTTATTCTAGCAAAATGCTCGAATCTTGATAATTCTAATTTACCGACTCGAATGATGGGTTTCTTCCACCCCTGATTATTATAAATTTCAAATCTGCATTGAAAAATGCAGAATAAGATAAATTATATTACGCAGAAGCGCGTAGTCAACAGAAATTAATTTATTCAAAATCACGCGCCGACAGGCGATAGGTGTACCTTGACCATGAACGTGTATTAACGAATTACGCAACTCGAATCGAGCAGACAACGACTTCCCGACCGGGCTTCGAAATGACACGTGGACTTCGATGTACTTACAAAGCTCTATCCAATTAGATCCGTTTTAAAATTAAAAGTCCGTTCAGTCCAGCGTTTAGCGAAAGAAAAATGTATTAGAAGAGCTCGATGCGCTTCGCCGTACAGTCTTGCGCTCTCGAGTAGCCTTACGCGTTGGTAAGGTTCCACTCGACACGGACGCGTGCGCGGATATACACACACGCGTGCCGTGCGTGTTACACTGTGCCGCACGAAGCTCAGAGGCCGTGATCGAGGCTCGTGCTCACTCGCGCGACCGGCATTGCGTACGCAGACGCTCGACGTTCACGAGGCTACGACCTTGCCTTTGAGCCTCGGAAACAGCTGTTCGAGAGCCGGTGTTTTAAACCTTCATCATGCGGAACGTGAGAAGAAGTTGCACGCGCGCGCCCGCTCCTTCGCCCCCCACAGATTCGTGCGGTGCAAAGTGCCCAGTAGTCGAGCTCTTAACGTCACTCTGAAATTTTAATTATCGTTTCGATTACGCCTGGTAATAGCGATATAATCGTAAGAAATAAAATTGCAATCTTTTTCATAAATTCGTAGTAAAAAAAATTAGGGTTCGTTTAAGATTTATTCAAAAAATGATATCGGAAATAAAATGAAATTTTTGAGAAATCATAAATGTGAAAAATAACGATTACGAATCGTAATTTTTAGCAGAGTGAAATTCATCTTTGAAAAGCTTCTGTTTTTGTAAAAGATTCAAGTAGGTACTCATACCTGAAATAACTTTAATCTGTCTATGAATGAAATTAATTCTTTAAATACTTTTTACACCGATGTGAAAAGCCAGAAAAGGCTGAATTACCAACGACTTCACTCCGCAAAGGGAGAAAGATTCGCCGTTTTTCTCACCAAAGCATATCATCGAATCGTTCCCTCCTTTCTGTTCGTTTATCGAATTATCGTAATTCCACTCGGAACGTGACGCATTGTCATAATAATGGATTTACCTCGCGCGCAACGTGGCTTTGTTATTATCTTGGCAATTCGATCTGAATTATGCATGAGCTCGTCAGCGTCGGTTAAGTCGATTATTGGACTGTGTGTACACGCGGAAACGGCGATACAATTCCAATTATTCGTACGGACCAATTGTTTACTCGATTTCGTACGGAAACGATTGGATATAAAAAGAAATCGAGTAACAGATTCTCGCGATGATAAAAAAGGTAAAAAATACGCAAACACGTAGCGGCGATTTACCTTAATCGTCGATAATTTACTTTCTTAATCGCGTTCCCGGTTGATTCTCACGGCTATGCGCCGCGCGAAAGTCTAAAAAGTGGCGGGAATCTTCGTGCACTGACTCACGCGCGTCTCGTAGCTCGCGAAAGAGCGATCGACCGCCACCCACAGATCGTCGAGCTCGTTCCTCTACGTGTGTATACACCTCGGGTGCTTAAACCCGTCGACACACACGCGCCATTATTAATAAAATTATATTTATAAAGTCACTCGATTTTATTCCATAATCTATATTTATAATGTGCACTACTTCTCGTTACATCCACACGTGCGAGTAAACTCATGTTACGTCTTGATTTTTTTAACTGGCTTTACTCAATTTTTGGGCGACTCTCTGGTTTTCCTTTGACTACCCTGAATTTCAGATTCCTCAAAAACCGAACAAGTTTTTTGATCAAGCGAGAGTACAAAATACTAATTTTCTAAATCAGGAATCGAATGGGATTTTCTAATCTCTTTGGCGATTCTCATTGCGGTAATTCGAGATCGACAAAGGAGATGAAGTACGCCTAGATAGGTAGGATTTTTTGAAACACGTAGAATAGAATTACGCGATAGGAATCATCGAAGAGAGCTCGTTCATTTTTATGGTAAATGGTACATAACGAGTTGTTAACCAATCGCCGTGCGGGATTGGCAGACGCGCCTATCCGCTCCTCCCGCGAATACGTAGTCGATCGAGGCGAGCGCATCGGGTGAAAGTGGATGTTTATTATCCTAACGATTTCCTAGTCGGAGGATGCTGCGTCGCGGAATTTTTAGCGTCTTTCTCTCGCTCCCTTGCGCAATATCAACGGTTTATAACGAGCGAGCACAACGAAAACGAAACGAAAGAGATCGAATCTCATTTCTCTGTTGCGCAACTCACTCGCCAAACGGATCAATTAGACGTTGAGAAAAATCAAACATCTCAGCGACAAAATCCAACTTAACGCGAGTTTATTTTCCCCTCGGCAGATCTTTCCTGCGATAATTATAACGAATCGGTAGGCTCCGATTGGATTCGCGACTTTCGCACGCTCGAGATCGCGCAAGAGTGGACAAATCTGCGTGCGCAGGTGATTAATCTCGACATTCGAGTGAGAGAAATATACGTAAAAAGGAGAGGAGGAAGAAAAAATAGAGTCGGGAAGAAATGGCGCGTAAGCCAAGACGTGTGAGAGCGAGGGAGAGAGAGGCGAGCGAACGAGCGAGAGAACATTGGGCGCTCGTTGGAGCGTGGCTAGTCACATCGAGCGTCCTTAATAAGGTTACGTCACGAGCTCGCTCTCAGACTGTTACCGACTACTCAGCGGTGCTTTCGACCGAACTATGCATATACGATTGCGGTCGTATATATAACCCATAAGCGGTTGCGCGAACGCGGAAGACGAGGGGTATAACTCTTTCTCTCGCACGTGTACTGTGCACGAGAGCCAGAAAGTCTGAAGAGAGAAAGACAGAGAGAGAGAATGGATAAAGGACGGAAAGAGCGCGTTAGCAGACGCCTTTACTTTCCGAGAGTTCATCGTTCTCTCTCCTCCCTCTGCCCTCGCCTCTGTCTGCCTGTTTTTTCTCCCGCTCCTTTTCTTCGCGCGTCCTGTGAAAACGGCCGCGTAATACACGCGCGTAACAGCCAACCTGTAATACATCAGAAAGGAGCATTCTGTCTCTCTCTCTCTCTCTCTCTCTCTCTCTCTCTCTCTCTCGACTCGAGAATCAATCTGCACTGACAATGTTGTTTCTTGATACGTTTCTCTCGAGAATTTTATCGTCGTATTTCGATGCGAATAAAATATTTTCTTTTATAGCCGCCCTGATCGCGATCGAAATAAGAATAGGGCTTTAAACATTTTTTGAATTATGGAATCATTCTGAATATCAGTACCTAACATCCTCAGGCAAGATATCGAAATCGAATCTCGTATATCGACTAGAATCTTCATTGGTGATTCCTCACTCTCGACGCCGAAGAAACGCGAGGAGTCGTTAACCTCGATGCGGCTGTTTTCGTTTACAATGTCGCATGACATGCGTCAGTAATTCAGAGCACCGTTATACGCGAGCCTGTCGAAATGGCGTGAGGGTGATTCCCCTGCCATCCGGCGCATACTATCACGATCGCGAGCGCGATGCATTTGAATAAACATACGAGCGAATACGAGAGGAGGGAGAAAAAGTTTCGCTCTTTCACGCGCTAATAAGAAGGACTCCGTACGGAGATTTCTGTTCTCGAAGTTCCTATACACGAAGACGGATGAAATTAGATTGGGCTTTCTCTCTCTCTCTCTCACTCTCTCTCACTCCGCGCTTTCTTCGGCTCCGCGAGCGTGATCCATGGCCTGTCCCAATCTATGCCAGCTCCGGCAAAAAGGAAACAAAACCCTACGACGCATATAAGCTAGCGCGAGAGAGCACTCTAACCCAGTGATGGGGCCTCGGTTACGAGAATAACTCGTGTTCCGCATTGCAATATTAGACGTTTATTTTAGAGTGCGCGCGTCGCGCGAACTGCAAGCTTTCGCTCTTCGCGGAACCGACCTACCCCAGCGTCCTCGGACGCTGATAAAATTCCTCCCCTGAATGAATTTCTTATCGAATTTTCATAATGTTGATTCGATAGCTTGTACTATTTTCAGGTATTTTGTAAAAGTAATCTTTTACCACAAAATGAACATAATCATTTTCTATCATCAGTAGAAATTCAAAGAAAATTTGACGTTATGATAATTATTACTCGGTTTTACATGAAAAAAATTCCTATTATATTCGCAACTTACATAAATGGGTTAACCGAAGAATCATAAATTAATACGAGTATTGTTCTAGATAATCAAAGATTTCCCAATTAAAAAAAGCAAGGAAATGACTCTAATTTCGAAGTAGTCACGAAATTCGCGAAGCTTTTGTTCGACTTTCGTATCCCGCGCGAAGGTGTGGCTCGCGGAACGTTGGAGAGCCGCGGGTCCATGGGAAATGGCAGAGGTTATGAACGTCTCTCTCTCTCTCTCTCTCTCTTTATCTGAAATCGGTTCTTGCGCACACGCGTATCACGATAGAGAGAGGGAGAGAGAGAGAGAGAGAGAGAGAGAGATTTCGATATACGTTGTATTCGAATCCCGCGCGTATATCCCCGTGCACGCTCTCGCTCGCAGAGAACGCGGGCAAAGGCCAGGAGGCCGGTTTCGCTACTCATGACGGGAAGAAAGAGAGAGTGAGAGAGAGGGAGAGAGAGAGAAACTCATGCGCGCAACCTCGCCCCCTATCAACGCGCCGATTGTTTCTCCTTGCGCTTATCGATAACTGGTACCGCATACGCCACGGGCCAAATCGTACAATAAGCGAGATGGAAATACGCATTATATCGAATAAAGAAGCTATTTACGAGGCATTATGCTCGAGAATACGACGTACGATTTCGCGGTGGAGCGCGAATTCATCACGGTATCCTGACGTCGATATAATTTTCGCACGGCGAGCTCATATATCTATATATTTCTATAGAAGCTATACTTTGAAGGCTCACGGAGCCACGTCATTTTTTAAGGAGCGAATTCAATTTTCCGAAGCCTCTTGAATTTTACAAGCGCCGTAACGCCATTATTTTCGTATAACTCAAGAGAAAGAGAGAGAGAGAGAGAGAGAGAGTGAGAGTGCGTCATTGGCGACTTATCGATAAAAGGAATGGACGATGTTACAGAAGCCAAGCGCGTACACGCTCCTGTGGGATCCAATAAAGTCGAACGAGCGATCCAGAAAAAAATCTGAAATAATGGGAAAGCCTCCGTCGTTTGACGTTTCGCGAGTTCAACAAACGAAATAAAAAATATATTTTTCGTGCTCCTCGGAGTAACGAAAGAAAAAGAGATGAGAATGCGCATGGAACAATAGCGAGAAATGTTCCGATGAAAGCAACTGTTGGTTTTGCCACCTCTCGAAGAGGGTAGAAAATATCGCAAGGAAAAAAGAAGATAGATGAAAGATAAAACGGAGGGAAATCGGGAGAGAGAGAAAGAAAGAGAGAGAGAGAGAGAGAGAGAGAGAGAGGTGGACGGGTTACGTAACGCAGGCAATACAGCCGCGAGGGATAGATATAACGAGTTAATTACACGACTGCGATCCGCGAGTGCAATGCACCGGGGAGAAGAAAGAGAGACGGTTTCGTGAGATAGAAGAAGAGGGGAATAGGAAGAAACGAGAAAACAGGGAGAAAGAGAGAGACAGAGAGGGATGGGGGCGGTCGAGCTCGGTCAGATCGCCGATCAAGATACGGCCCAATCAGCGTGACGAGATTCACTATGTATGCACAGAAACCCGATGAAACTGGACTCGCACGGACACACCGGTGTGCCTCTCCTTACAGTCGCATTGTACATTAACTGTCGCGACTTTGTCGTGAAACATTTTCTCTCTTTCCGCCTCTCGGTTCCTGCGAGAAGAATTTGATCATTTTCTTACCCAAATTTAAATAGTCAATAGCATCGTTCGGTGTTTGTACTCGATATCGAGAGAATATTGATACTAATGGAAATAATAATTGGGAATTTCGTAATTGAACAAAATAACATCCAGCTGCTTTTATAAATATGTATAAAAATCAGTTTCTTGCCGTATTCGTAAAAATCGAAAATGAAATAAAATTTAATTAAACACGACGATCTGATGAATTTGAATTCTCTATCACGAGGCCTCGGATTAAAAATAACAATAGACGTGTGCACTTGGAAAATTTTTTCAGGAGAAAGTGCGGGAGGGAGTGAAACGTAACGAAACCGTAGGGTGAGAAAATTTACGATTATAAATAGATTTATGTTTCGCAACCGGGAAACGGTTCTCTGTAATAGAGAGTAAATAATGTATCGGACCGAGCACGGGCGAATAAATAGTCCTTACGGCGGTGTGTATGGGACCTGTATGTGCGCTCTATACCTATATAAATTTTCCGAATGCGTGTATATATATATCTGTATAGTTACATATATATCGTGTATGTACGGATGTAAGCGTCTCGCCGCGAGCGTTATACATGCGCGCAATTTTCCGTCGATGCTCCGTAGAGACCCCTACGAGAATTCGACATACCTTGTAAGCAACCCCCTTCCCTCCTCTTCATAAATCCGCGCCCGCACGCGCGTGCTCACGAATCGTAATAATTTCGCGGACAGCGTTCGTGGAGTACGTTTTACGACCAAACAACGGAGAACGCGGAGGAGCAGCGCTTTGTTCGCGCACGGGGCAATATTCTTGTCATATATTTCTTCAATTTCCCAACATCCGATGTGCTCGAGGTGTCCCGAAATGACCGCGTTTCGAGAGATCGCAAAATCCGAAACGTAAAATTTTCTTCCCATCTCGGATACATCGTTTTTCGGGCGAGAATAACGGAATCGAAATACGGAACAGCAATATTGAAATTTAATTTGTTCTCTAAATGTTTGTCGCGTGCAAATATCTGGCTATTTTTTCGATTATCGTCAAATTCGAACGAGTTTTTGATAAATAAAATGGAAGCGAATTATTACACCGTTTTTGATTGAATATCGGAAAATATGAATTTTCCACCAATAGTTTATAGAACACGGGAATTAAAAATTTTATATTTTTCGCGTCGTGTAAAAGGATCGCAGTTTCGCAAATGTGCACGTGTAGTCGAATATTCCGATATCGGGTACTCGTTATCTAACGAAAAAAAGTAATCGAACGGTAAACGCTTAATGGCCTCGACGTAATACTCGGGTTTTGTCATTAGTATCGGCAAAAAAGATCGGGAATACTTTTTTTTTATCTCCGAGCAAATCGACAATTGATAGCGAGATAAATAATTTACATTCGCGGAGTAAACAAGTTTTCCGATTTTTTTTTCGTTTCCGCGAACGAAACTACAGAAATAACGGATGGGTCTCATACAGGCGTCTAACAAAACTTTCAGCGGCTGTCGGTATATCGATCCGCGAAGTCATTATGCGTAAGGCGAATGCAAAGTTGGAGTAGCCTAGGCGCGCTGTATACGAATGTTTAGCGGAGCACGTGCTAAATTATGCGAACGTTAGAGGCGCCAGGGAACCTTGAAGATTTGCCGCGGCATCGACCCAAAAGAATCGTTATAATTGCTCCCGCTATATCGCTCCTATATACGGCTCTACGCGCCTTTTCCACCGAGTTTACTTTTCTATAGTTCCGCGAGCGAGTCTCTCATCAGCGAATGATCCAAGGTCTACACCAAGTGAAACTTTGCCAAATACAAATTTGATACGCCTGAGTCGAAATCTGAATTTTATCTGAACTTGAAAAATCTATTTTTCAAAATACAAATAATTCTAATTTAGTCTTACATTCTTTGAAAATAGGAATAGTTTACATTTTAGGAGCAAATTGGTATTTAATAGTTTTCAAAAGTTTATTATTTTCTAGCCCGATCGTAAGATTTTCTACTTGCCGACCTTAAATAAGTCAGACTTGGCGTTATCGTACTGTAGCGTGTCTGGATTGAGACCATATCGGCCGGATTCGTGAGAGACTTTTAAATATTCAGAATTCGCAACACAAAGGCTCTTAGGAGAAGGCGAAAATCTTACTCTTATCGAAATAATTTGAAATTCAATACGAGTCGATCTATTCGACGGAAAAATCCGACAGGATTTTCAGGATTATTATTGACTAGGGGACACACGTTAGGAAACACGACGTGGAGTCGAATGCGCATAGCGATACGGCTATCTCCCAAAGCAAGCCAGACCGCATCGCAAATCGTGAGCCTCGCGCGACTGAACTTTACGCGACGCGTTAGTAGTAGAAAGTCCTCCGTGAGTTCTCTCTCTCTCTCTCTCTCTCTCTCTCTCCCTCTTTCCCCCGTAATCGCGATCGATTTCCCCGTACAAAGCGCACGGCGAGCTCGCTCTCCGCGAACTAGATTCAAAAGTCTCGTTATATAATTCGGAAAGTGGCCGCCAGTGTGAGAACAACGGATCGTCGATTTATCGAAGAGAGCGAGACACTTTTGCTCGTAACATTTCCGAGCGAGTCCGTAAATATTGTAGAAAAAAAATACATCCAAAGCCCTTCCATTATTCCACAGAGTATCAATCTGCGTGGCGTAGCGTTCTTTGTATTTCTCTTCATCGATAATATCGATCGCTCAAATTCGCCATTGTTTTTAGAGCAATTCATTTGCATGGCAAACGACCGTTTCTGTGTGCAGATACATATCGCGTTTATCGGTAAACATTCTATACTCTCATATGGTCTATTCCACGCAATTTTCAACGAGATTCTTCAAACAAATTAGTTCGATTTTCGTGTTTACGAAAACACTCGATTTTCGAGGTTAAACCGGCTAATTTATTCATTTGTCGAGATTCGTTCGGATCTCCATTTACTAGTTAAATTCGATACGTGGATCGATAATAATGAACGCTATTAATGCCACTCACCGCGATTTAATAAATGGCTTCTCTTCGTAATAGCAAATTTTTTCATTCCCCTAAATGTGATGTATTAGCTAAAATGGAAGCGAGCTGTCCTCGTTACGAGCTTCTGTCATAATACATATTAGATTCTCAAACACATAAGTTGAAAGAACGGTAGATAATCATTTATAATTTTTCATATGTTCTTTATGTAAATGAAATTGTTTAGAACTCGTTACGTGATTTTACCAAAAGATTAGGAATGATTTTCTACTGTTTTTTCATTTTGTTTACTGAAATAAAGGTACAACCCCCTTAGAATCTCGATAAATGGCGAACGCTCAGGTAGGGAAGAAACGATAACAAAGGACATGGGCGCGCATTAATTAATTGTCGCTTATGCCGAGGATTCGTTCGCTACGAAGTCGAGAAAGCGCTTTCAAACGAGACTTAGCTCTCCCGCGGTAGTCGGACGATTAAACGGCGCAATAAATTAAACAGCGTTTCGCGCGATTCCTTTTTAGCTGTGCGCACACCGACTCGTGTGACAGCTGGCGAGCGCGATCGGAAGTCGCGATATTTATTCAACGCTCACCTACCGTAATTTGTCTAAATATTACCCACATCGTTATTTGTTTTGATTATTCGCTCGAGCAGATGTTCGATTCGACGATAATCGTTCCGAGCTTAATCTCGAGATTGATCGTCGTTCCTTTGAACTCTAACACTCCATCCGTGGTTTAATCAAATCGCCACACTTGACCGTCCCATCGTCAGGAAAAACATCTCCATTCGACGCGTTTTGACGCGGATAATTGACTTTTGGACGTCATCGGCTCGTTTCGGCCGACGATGCGTATAAACTCGCGAGAGCGAGTCCTCTCTCGTCGTGTCTCGTCGTGTCTTCGTCGTCGCGAATAACGGGAATAACGAAGGTGAACGCTCTCGAGCAAATTGCGAATTACGATACTGGCACGGTTCTCTGTGTATGTGTATGCTTATACATATACACCGCGAGAGAGCGTTCGCCTTATTCTGGAACGAGAGCTGCGATCGACGCTCGATTGATCATTTTGAATGACGACAAAAGGGGGTGAAAAAAGTGGAAAAAAGCGATGGCGAACGAGCGAAAGCGGTTCAACAACGCGAGAGTTATTCGAATCCAATAACGAAGAGTGCGTCGAACGGGAGAATGAAAATTGATTAATAGAGATGTGTGTATGTGTGTGTGTGAATATAATATATATATATATAGATGTATATACACATATAGGTGGCGAATCGACTCGCGATTTTATTGGCCTGTCGCGAGAAACGGCCAACGCGATTGATGAGAAATTTTTTAACTTCTATTCTATCGCACGTTCGCGGATAATTATATATAAAGCGTCCGTGTCTTTTCGAAATAGAAGATAGATCATGGTATTCCGATTATAAAGGTCTTTCCCCTATGAGCCACTTTCACCCGATAATTTTTCCGTAGACAATCGATAATGAAAATCGACTCAATTTACCTGGTATTTTGGTCACGGTAGTTGAAATTTTAATTGCGACATTGTTGCATTGCATGTGTCGACACACGATACTTAAATTAATAAATATGATTTATAATCGCAATATTCGATGATAGAATTTACAAGCAAAGTTATCTGCGCTTATTAAGCGCTTAGTTACATTTCCATCATTTTTATTTCACTTTACCGAATAACGAGAAATTTTTTAGGTCACATTCGCCTTACCCTAGTTAAAAATTTTTGACTGAAATACGACTAGGAAATCATTCAAATTGTAACAAAAAGCCGATTGAATTTTCTCCTTGGGAGAACTTCCCAAATTGCTTTGATTTTATTAGTTATGCGTTACCAATGATTTTGTAATACAGTACTACCTCGACTTACGCTACCCCGTGTTACGCGAATTCGTAGTTACGCGGTTTTGAAATCTTTACGTCGATTCGTTTCTTATTCGTTTTTCTATTTGAAATTTATAATCCGTTGTTATATTCAATATTTTATTAAACGTTGTCTTCTTACATTATCTTTTTATTTTGTCTTTTGTCTCAAAGATGTATGTAAGTATTTACGTCATCCATTGTACCCCGACTTACGCGAATTCGATTTACGCGATAACTGTTTGGTCCCACCTATCGCGTAACTTCGAGGTATTACTGTACTTCTATCGTCTAATGACGAGAGTTCAGAGATCCTGTACTCGGAGGAAAATATTATTTGCGCATGGTAATCGCAATAATGTGCGAACCCGAGGGAGCGAGAGAGTAACGAGGCCATCGTGCGACGATTGCACGATTAATTGGGCTCGATTAAAGCAGCCGTGGTGGGAGGAGCGCGAAAAGGAAGAAAATCGTCGAGCTCGAGGTTCCTTACATAACGGCCATGACAGTGAACTTTAAGATCGCGCGGCCCCTTCTGGAATCTCTTCTCACGATTATCGCGCTGAATCGTTGCTCATATACGCGGAAAAGTCGCATTTGCATTCAAATCATTCCGCCTCTTACGGCCCGTTTCGGAAGCAAAAGTTAAACGAATTCTCACGATTGTGCCTCGAGTTTTATATCTAGCGTATCTCTCAATTGCGGCCCCGCGAATCGATATTAGAAAAATCTGAGAGGAAACTTTTTCCAACGGAATTATTGTAATTCTCTGTTTATTTGTTTATTGCCCTACGTAACGTCTTCTTCGCGAGATCTCGCGTACTCTCTCGCCCCCTCGAGGCTCCCGTTTTCCATGTCCCGGCTTGTAATAATTTTCTCTTTCCGCCTCGGGTTTTTCCTCTTGTTATCCTACCGTCGGTGGAATTTATTAGCCGCACGGGGTAAACGACCGATGATTTTTTCCGTTCTCCAGGCAGATCCGGATTACACCGCAGTCTCTTTTCGATTTTTTTGTTACCGTAACGATCCTGCCGAACGTAAAACCGAGTCGGGGAATAAATAAGGGAGCTTTTAATTAATTAAAAACATTGATATTGATTTACTCAAAATATTTAAGAGGCCAGATTTAATTTAGATGTGGAATCTAGACACAGAAGTAAATAATCTCATTGCGAAAATGAGCATTGATTTAATCCTTTAAGTCCAATCTCAGTCATCTTGTTGCTTTCTTTATAATTCGTTTTATGAATACTAATTTAATTGACTATAAATTAATATCCGATTGATTTTCGTGTCGAGCTCATGATTAACCTAATATTGTACAAAAAAGTATGCAGATCAAATAAGGAATCTTTTCAGAGATTTATTTAAGAAAATACATCTCATCCAGACGGGACGATGAAAACACATTTTCGCAGAAATTAATCGGTTCTCGTCTCGAAACACTGGATATCCCTCGATTCATTACACCCACGCATTATGGATATTACAAGGACGGTGACATCTCGGTACAAATTGCAGCGTCATCCACGGAAACGGGATACATCTCTATCGATTTCATCGTCGCGGTGAGACAGAACCGTAGAACTCGCCCTGTTAACGGTGGGCAAGAGCGAAAATTGTAATATCCGGAAAGCGTCGCAGGGCGCTCACGGAAAGTTTATCGCGAGCCGCGGACAATTTCGGGACGCAATTTAACTCGTCGCGGAACACCGCGAGCGTTTTATCGCTCCTGTATACGCTCCATGCAGGCATGTATGTGTACACATATGTATGTACCAAAATGTGTATATATTCACAACGGAAACGCGTTTGGATATACGTGGAACATACACGCCTGCGTGTACCTATGTATATGCGGGCGCATTAGTGACATAATTTCGCCCTGGTGTATTTCTGTAGAGTTGGCGACGAAGTTTCGAAGCTTCTCTCTTCTCGCGAGGATCCGAAGAAGAGAGTCCATCGACGTTCCCGCGAGCTCGTTTCCGCGTTCGCGCGTTGCGCAACGCACTCCACTCGTAGTCGATATATTCCCATTACTCCCCCCACTTTATGCTTGCTCTCTCGCGCCGTCAGACATATTCGCGAAAAACGTCGAACGGTCGCGAATGGACTTCCGGGGAAATATGTTCCTTGCGACAGAATATTCTTGGAAATATAGGAATTCTATGTGTTTTACGATTTTTTTAATATTTCTAAATTGAGATTTTCAGTTTATTACCTCTTAGGATGTTCCGAAGGTACAGAATAAATTATCCAGGAGAACAAATTTTAGTATAAAATATTTGTTTCTCGCAAATAAATTTCAATATACGATCCTACTTTTCTCTATAAAGCTTCTCAAATTGAAAATCGAGAAATTCGCTACAAACAGGCAGGAATAGCCGAATGTACCTAAGTTAATGAGAATAGCGACGACCTACGATTGAAGCAATTGTTTCCACCGTGCTGAGTCGCTCGTTAACGCGCTGCGAGCGACAAACGCGCTCGTCGATTGCGGGCGCGTGGATATTCTTGGGGCGAGAGGCTGCGTATCTTTGGAGTTGCGTAACGAGAACGGGCGCTAGAGCGAGAGCAACCTCACGGCTCGATGACGTTTGAGAGACGAAGAAAAGGAAGAAGGAGAGAAGGAGAGAAGGAGAGAGGAAAGCCGACGTAGAAAGTGCAGTGGGAAAGCGAGCCGCATAAACGCGGCGATAAATTATTGTCCAGAGGGGCTGGCGAATGCAAAGACGTCTTAGCTAAACGATACGCTCGAAACAGAGACAGAAGATTCGGAAGATTAGCTCGTCCTTTTAAAACGTTTCGGTGTTTCTCGAATTCGAAAGTCGTCTCGAATGCTTTTCTCTCTCTCTCTCTCTCTCTCTTTACCTATTTGCAGT
Source organism: Goniozus legneri (assembly GCA_003055095.1). Classification (NCBI taxonomy): domain Eukaryota; kingdom Metazoa; phylum Arthropoda; class Insecta; order Hymenoptera; family Bethylidae; genus Goniozus; species Goniozus legneri. The sequence goes on along the minus strand of NCVS01001071.1, from coordinate 32,454 downwards.
ATAGGTAACATGCGCAATTAGCGTTATCTCGATCTCTAGGATGACTTGTACACTCGAGTGAAAAAATTTGAACAATTTTAGGAGCTTGGTATTTCATAGGTAATATTTCGTTCATTTACGCCATCTAGGAAACCATCTAAAATTGGACAAAAACCGATCAAAGTTTTACTCGATCCTCCAGGTAAGAGCTCGGGCTCGATTTTAGTACACTCGTTAAGAGATCCGTTTTTCTCGGAGGGACTCGATGAAATTCCGGCACGTATCGACACTAGAAGCACACTCGCACAGTGCACTTCTAGGCGTGGACGTCTTCGCTGTTGCGAGCACACTCCTAAGAATACGAATGAATGCGAACGTATGCTAAACGCGAGTCACGGCACTTCCTTGTAAACAAAGGGGTATTAAACGTCGCCCAAGTGCTTTAACCTAGGTCGAGGCCACCTCCCCTTCGCGTACCTTCGTCCTTCGCCTCCTCGTTCAAACGAAGATACCCGTCCTTGCGAATACTCGCAACCTTGCAGTCAGCATCGGGAAATCATTCCGGAAGAACGCAACGTCACCCTATAAAGAAAAAAAAGGTTTACTCGATCCAAGTAATTTATGTTATTTCGAACTTCATTATTGAACCAACCTGAAAATTGGTATTTTTTCATTAAGATAAACCCTTTTAAATTAAATTGATGGTATTTGATAACGTTCTTGCTTTCACCGAAAAAATTTCAATTTTCCGAATTTGCTTTTCTACGCGGAATCGAATTCGGAAGGGTTTTACAGCACTCGCAATTTGTCGGTCAGTACTTTACATCAGACCGACGCAATCCTACAAATGTTTCCCCCTCACGGCTTCCTCTTGCCTTGTCCGTGCCACTCGGTATTGACTCGTCGGTGTTAAAACGCTTTACCGTAATTCGAAAACACGCACCGTTGCGTCCCGACAATGGCATTCTCTCACAGAGTTTCGTCGAGTCTGTAGATTCCCTGCGAGGGATAACAAGAGATGAGCCATCGTGATTCATCGTTTCCGGCACGAACGTCTAACTCTGACGGACTACATCTATTCGAATTTTGAAATTAATACGTGATTTGTAGAATTTTCGATGTCAAGAATTGAATATAGTAAGTGCATATTTTAATGATCGAATTAGATAATTAATAGATATCTGGCCTGAAATTTCGTTAATCGATGTATATTTCAACGAAATCTGGTTGCTTAATATCGAATTAGTAGTAGGTAATTTTTAGAAATAGAATTAAACCAAACCGTTGATTGAATCGAAGCTGTTCTCGATATTATTAATTGAGCAAAGATTTTTTTGGTAAATCGATTGATTTTCTATAAGATTTGATTATTCAATAGAAGTGCTATAAGATACAATTGTCAAGTACGTAATAAATTATGTCGTATTTGCGAAATATACAGTCAATTGAAATTACGAAGAGAAAGCGCGCGTGGGACAGATGTAAAATTCGTAACAACCACGCGAAACGAGACCACTCCACCACAGATCGTATCTTCGAGGAATAATAAAGCTCCAGTTCCGTCTTATTATCATTCCAGACGGAATAGACAAAGTTGTAACTTATCTCCCCCTGCTCGCCCTCCTCGTATTCCAAAATTGATCGATATCGCGCGTTTATAGAAACGGATTTACGATATAGCGAAATGAGCGAGACGTCCCAGATAACGCTCTTAACCGTAAAGTTTTCATCGTCGAATCCCGCCCGCGGCTCGCTCGTTGCTCGTACGAATTCCGGTTAGTCGCGTTTCTCAAACTGGAAAACTCTCGCGTACTTATCTCCCCGAACGTGTCCCGCGCCGAGATAAAGAAAAACCTATCAACCGATTTCGCAATAATTTTGCTTTCACGAGACTCGATAATATTACACATATGGACGAGTTTAACGGGGCGCGGGTGAAAGCAAACGATCGAGCAATATTCGCAAAATCGTTAAATCGTTTATTGCGCTTTGCGCCGTGGCTCGCATAAATCACGAGAGAGGGACCCCAACTTTCACGAGTCGTTCGTTTTTTCTCGCCTTCTTTATGCAACATACAGTTGTCTGGAGTTAGGCTCTTTATGAGAATATATATAGTGTGTCCTCTAAAACGGACAGGCTTGTGCAATTTCGAGAAGAAATGTTCTTTTCCATTTTTTCGCACGACGCACAGTTTTTGTGTTCTCTCGATTTTTCGTTAGCCAATCGGTAGTACATCAGTTTTAAGCCATGGGATTATTTACAAGTCACCCTGTATTCATATATATATTTTGTATACATAGAATATATGTAGACGAGGCGCGATATGGCTAATTTTCGTTAATTCCGAGACAGCGAGACTCGATTAGGAACTCGCTATTGTCCCTTCACGACAGACACAGCGACTCGATGTTAGACGTGTACCGGAGGGAGGATGGTGTACTATCGCCTAGACGGAGGCCAGGGACGAGGGGGTGGATCGTGTTTGATGAGAAACACGGATCTCGTACGCGACGGAGGCAGCCCGTTTATATTGTAGCGTCGAGTGGTCGTATCGCGAAGGAAGCCTCGGACTACGTAACGCTTCGTGACCCAGTTAGGTGTACGCTCGCGTCCCAGCGGCACCTGGGATACGTACACACGAACTTTATCCCTTTCTCTCACCCCCTCCCTCCCCCACCTACCCCTCGCGATACCGCCCACCCCACACCCACTCGACTCCTCTTCGTCCTGATTTTCCCGCGAATCGGCCAAACGAAAAGTTACGTTACCCGTGTAGCACGATGATTCACACGGCCGCAAAAACCGAGCTGAAAATTCCGACCGCGTTCTAATAACTTCGTTTCAGAATTTAATCGATTTTACGCGAACCGTTTTACTTGATGGATGAAAAAAAATTCCAGATAACAGGGGTTTTTTCTTTCGGGAAAAGAGAGAAAAATTCGTATTATTCGAGAATCGTTTCTCATATTTTTATCTCTGGTCAACTTTTACAGATCGCTATCACGAGATGGTCGTTTTAATCGGATTTTGGTTTCGTTTGAGTATTACCGAAAATGAAATCAGAACAAGAATGTTACAATTAGGGTAATTAGGATTGAATTGTACTTGTTGGAATCGACAAGGTCTGATCGCGAGTTAATATTTTTCTTATTTTCGTCTTAAGCCAACTCGTTAACCCAGTATGATTTTTTATTCGCTATATTTTTAACGCAAAATCAGGTCAGGATAGAACGAAGTCGTGATTTATAAGGAGTAGAATTATTGGATGCCAATATCTTCCAATTTGATATTGGATTCCACGATATATGAATCGATTTAAATTTTTCATAGATAAGTGTTTTCGTTCAAAAAATATATTATCTTTTACCTCGCAAAATGCCACCTTGGAAGTAAAAAGTCAGCAAATTTCTTCTCTCGAATACGAACTAATTTTCAACGTCGCGATTCTCGATGAGACTCGAAACGAATTGTCGACGGACGTCGCGAGAAGCGACTGCGGAAGAACAAACAAGGGAGAGAAAAAGGGATCGGTAGGGAAAAAACTCGAGCAAGTGTATCGGACTCGTTATCGTTTTACACGCGCTTCCGGCTGGTGCACGCGCGGTACTTAAAAGGTGCGGCTCGCGGGGCCCGGGAGAGTTAACGGGCCAGCTCGAGGCATCGCCATAGTTCGACGTCGTCTCCGTCGTCGACGAGAGAGTACCGTACGATTCCGACGATCTCGCTGGGGGTCCGTCCGGGCCCTCGCTCGGCAAAACGCGTTCCAACTTTTCTCCTCCCCCAGCCTCAACTTGAAATCCTCTTTTCTTGTTCTCGATTCGAAATCCTCTTCTAATTTTATATCCGTCCAACTTTTTTTTCTCTCTTTTCTCCACTTTTGCTCTTTTGATGAAAAATAAATGTTCTCTCTCCCATCCCAGGCGTATTTAATTCGCAATTTAACCGCTCGTCGATTCCTTCTTCTCTCAATTTTCGCGTTCTACATGCGGTTTCTCTATTCTTCGCCGAGCTCTTCGCGAATTCCGTTATCTGCCCCCGTCCCATTCGGGGATCCCTTATTTACCCACTTGACTCTCGCGAGTTTCGTCGAGTACGTGTAGCCCGCATGTTGGCCATAGCCGACGTATAGGTGCGTTCTCATTAGCGGCGTCTCGTAAGCGCCAACTACCGAAAGGCAAACTCAGTTTCTCCTGTTTTTCGCCTGCTCCCTTCGTGGAACCCTTCCTCTCACTCTCTACATCTCTTTCTACTTTCTTTCTATCCTCTCTCTCTCTCTCTCTCTCTCTCTCTCTCTCTCTCTTGTTATTCCTCGCGAACCTGGCGATATTCACCCAGCGTAACGGTACGACGCTGCCACGTCCGTTATACTCGTCGGACCGGACTTTTCTCTCCCTCGCGTTTTCCCTTCTCGTAATTGTCTTTTCACAACGAAGTCACGCCAACCAGGGAAAATGGCCGAGGATCGTGTAGAAAAGATCGTCACGAGGAAGCGAAGACACGTGTTACCGACTTTTTCGGTAAACCACGTACACAGAAAAAAAGGATCACTTGAATCAAAAAATATATACTCGATTTAAGAGAGTTATGCGGAAGAAAGAAAAATTCCGTCATCAAGAAAATAATTTCTCCATATTAGTAGAAAATTAAATTCTTGAATTGAGAATTTTTTTTCTTGAATCAAGTATTGCCATACTTGAACCAAATCTATTTTGTTTTATCCTAAGATAATTACTTCTCAAATAAAAAAAATAGTTTAAAAATAATAATAATAAATAATAGTTTCTTGAATGAAGAATATATTGACTTATTCAAGGACACACGTTCTTGGATCAAGAAATTCACAACTATTGTTTTTAAAATTTATTTCTTCATTCAAGAAAGAAAAAAAGACTTGATATTGGAAAGTATATTTCTTCCGCATAACTTTCTTGATTCAAGTAATCCTTTTTTTCTGTGTAGAGGAAATTTAATTTTTTTTTGTCCTAATGGCATCGAAAAATGCGATTCTCGTTGTCAATTGAAATATAGAATTTTACAAGACTTATAATTGTCTTTTTATTTCATTATGTAAATATTAATAACAAATAAAATATTTTTCGAGTAGCAGAAATGATTTCTGATGCATCTCAAACGGCTCTGTGTTGATGTTGCGTTATATTCAATTCCGAGGAGTCATGTCAAAATACCCGAGATGTCTCGAGTCAAGTGTATTTTAATGCGATTCGAGCATAATTCCTGACTTTTTGTTTTACCTCTTTGTGCAGAGCAACATTACGCGGCTGCCGACTCGAACAGCTCGACACCGGCGAAGAGCTTCGTACCGTGCAAAGTCTGCGGCGACAAAGCGAGTGGTTACCATTACGGCGTGACGAGCTGCGAGGGCTGCAAGGTGAGTTAAATGGGGAATTTCCATTCCCCTCCCACTCGGTTTTTATCATCTTTTTGCCTTGCGCCGAATAAGGCACCTTACCCTTTGTTTTCCCTCCCTGGAGAGTTTTTCGAGTTTGGCATTTTCAATTATACCCAACCGTGAGAATTGTCGAACCGTTCACGTATTCATTCGGTTACGTTCGAACGAGCACTCTCGGAGTCAATTATTTCGTATTTCGACGTGTCAATTAAATTTTATTTCCACCGTTAACAGGAGTATCATCGACGATAAATTATATCTCTTAATGAATACATATACCCGCTGTTCAAAAATTCAGAGGAACGGTAGTCGATTTAAACTTTCCTTTAAAATCTATAGCTTATTCAAAAAGCTGAGGGAAAAATCAGCATGATTTTTTAAAAGTAGAATTTATTTCGGATAATATTTATTTATTGTAAGCAATAATTAATTTTATCGAACAAAATATCTATTCCTATATTTGATGTTTCATATTTTCGGCATAGTGTTCGAATAAATTTCGATTGGAGAAATAACGCGGCTCGATTCACCGATCGGAGGAAAGCGAGCGTCGTGAATCGTTACGGACGAGCGTAATCGCGACGATTTTCGTAAAGAGCGTTTCTCGGTGCGCTCTCCTCTAATACGATCGGTCGCGCTCGCGAGAGAGCACGGTATCGAAACACGGAAGCCTCGAGGCTGAAAGTAACGGTGAATTGGTGCATTATCGCTTTTACGTAGACCCACACTAGCACGCGGATCGCGAATACCGACACGTTACGTTGCCCACGGTACGTTCGAGCTTCTATGCTGGCTACATAATCTATATATTTTCGCTATTCCACGGCTCGCGTATACGCGAACGCATACACCGTTCTCTTATGCCACTCGGAGAGACGTGAATTTTCGAGAAGCAAAGAAGTCGAGAATTCTGGTTCGAATTTACGAGCCAGCGAGGAAACGCGAAATTCGCGATTAGATTGCGAGGAAACGACAATACGGCGAATATGTGGGGCGGATTTTTTCGAATGGGAACGTTAACGTTAATGTTTCGGGTTCCTTCCGTTTGCAGAGTGTATGCAATGTTAAATATAATGTGGGCGAATTCGACGTACACGTTGATACCACCGGAACGTATTTTTGCGAGAATTTTTGGACGCGGGAATGCCTGTAACGCAATTGTCGAAATTTTCGAAATTACAATATACGAATGTCAGAATCATAATTGGTTGAATAATTTAAAAGATGGTACGAAAAAATTTTGATCGGGCCGAGTTATCGATTGCGTATATATGAAAGCTTTTTACACTCAGCGCGCACACCCGGCCTACTGAATTATTTCCATTTTCTGTACGATAGTGTCTTAGTATACCATCCCGTCTGAATAATGCACCACCAATCGAACGACGCGCTATCCAATAACATTGTTCGCATCCGGCCGAGTGGAAAGACGATCTCGAAAATAAGATACCATTAAAAATATTAACCTCTGGCGAGAATATTTTCATCCGAGCGCGAAATGCACTTACCATCGCCCGGACAACCACCCATCTACTACGAGTTTTGTGACATTAATTATTTTGTTGCGAAAGAGCTATCTAGTGTATTCAAATAATTGGAAACTTTCTAGTATTCTTCGAGAATAATTTTAACGCTTCCTTCGCTTTTCCCAAATTTTAGGGTTTCTTCAGGCGAAGTATTCAGAAGCAAATCGAATACAGGTGCTTACGAGACGGCAAGTGCTTGGTAATCAGGCTGAATAGAAATCGCTGTCAGTATTGCAGATTCAAAAAGTGCTTGGCAGTCGGCATGTCCAGAGATTGTAAGTCCGTCGACCATTACGTTATTATTCATAAGCTACATGCAGAGAATAGTATGGCTATATCAGATTACAATCACATAAGTACTTCGGTAAACAATAAATTGTTGCATGTCATTCGTGTCAATATATTGCACCGTGGCAGTAAAAATTTTTATGACTGATTTATAACAACCGTACTCTTTTCTCATTGTCAGTGTAATAAATCCCCTCGTCGTCTATACAGGATGTCCTAAAACGATCGTACTATATTCATACGACTGACGAATTATGAAATTTTTAACAGAGTTCTTCAATTTCGATATCCATGCCGAATTATTTCGATCGTTGACAGCCGGGTAAACACGAGCTCTCATCGATAAAATTCACTCGCACTGAATTAACGAGTCAAATCCGAAATTACGTTTCTAAATAAGTAATCGAAGTACCGAATTTTGCAATTTTTTCTACACTCAACAAATTAGAGAAATGCTAGTTGATACTGAATTACTTTCAAAAGTAGAGCTTCTTATTTAGCTTTTTTAACTTTCTGAGCTTTTCGAATTATCCGAGCTTATTTCATCAAAATTTAGTAGCGTTGATCGTACAACGTTGAGCTCGATGTCTAGTAATCGAACGATATCGTTACCCGAGCATTACTCCCCGAGCATTGTCTCATTGTTGTCCTATTTGTCAGCTGTGAGATACGGTCGTGTACCAAAGCGCTCGAGGGAGCGAGGTCCGGAAGACGCCACCTCGACTACCACCGCGACGACAACGACAACGAGCGCGGGAATACAGCAACTGACATCGCCCGGCTCCGGTGCTACGACCACCCCCAACAACAACAACAACAACAATAACAACAGCACGGCCAACAATAACAACAATAACAACAACTCGAGTCCGAACAACAACAATGCGACGAGTAACGGTACCACCAATACAACAGCTGCCAACTCCACCGGTGGCAGCAACAGCAATAGCAACACCACGAACAACAACAACACCTCCAGTCCGAACAACAACAGCAACGGACAGGCTCAGAACATCATCTCGAGAATACCGCCCGCGGCGGTCGTCGAGGCCGATCAGTCGGACGCGGACGCGAAGCAGCTCGCGATCTATGACGTCATACTTCAGGTGTCCCAGGCTCACCACACCCACTGCGGATTCACCGAAGAATCGACGAGAGGACTCGTTAGGAAACCCATGATCATACCTGTAAGGCAACATCCACGAATTTTCTCCGTCGAGCAAATCACATCTCTATCGCTTCTTCTGCCAATGTAGTGGATTATTCTTTCGGTGACAGTTTGACTGTTAATAATTTATGAATTTGTCGTAGTTGAAATTGAATTTTAAATGAGAAAAATATAAGTATTTAATTTGATACATAATCATGAAATTTTGTTATAATTACAAGCTAATTAATTTTTCACGAAGTGTCTAAAACTTTTCAAATAAAATTTTTTATTAAATTTTAATTCGATGCAAACAAAATTAATACATAGTCATGATAATCCAAGTTTATTTCTTGTTTAAAATTTCAAAACATTTTTAACAGTGTATTTAGATAGATTATATTTGTTTGCGTTCAGACTTTTCGTATCTCGCTAACGAACAGTAGAGAGTAGTATTTCACACGATAAACGTGTAATTGTTAGGAATTGGCAGCAAAAAGAGCGTATTTGTTTTGTACTCCCGGTAATTAGGAGAGTCCTTCTTCGCAGCCGGCGAGCCCGGAAGACCCGGAGGCTGCCTCGTCGACCGCGGAAACGGTCGAGTCGCAGAGGATATGGCTCTGGCAGCAGTTCGCCACGAGGATCACGCCGTCCGTGCAGAGGGTCGTAGAGTTCGCTAAACGCGTTCCTGGTTTTTGCGATCTGTCGCAGGACGATCAGCTAATACTGATCAAAGTCGGATTCTTCGAGGTTTGGCTCAGCCACATATCCAAGATGACTAGCGACAGCTCGATGACCTTCGAGGATGGCACGTATATTACTAGGCAGCAAATGGAACTGATGTACGAGGTACGATAATTAATTTGAGTCTACATAACAAAAACCCTTTAGAGAGTAATACAATAAGAGCCATTATCGTTGAAGAGAACTCGACTCGAAAATGAAGATTTCAAAATGAACCAAGACAAATCTTTTTATATAAAACTAAATTAAATTCTCGCTTCTATTCTTTTCAGAATTTAATTTTGTCGTATCATGTAATGAATAATGAAACCAAACGAAACCAATTTGGTAAAATTGATAATAATGTTGTCATAAAAATTTCACGTAAAATCCAAATAAATTTCATGAAAAATGAGGAAAATTTCCTGGAAATCTCAGTACTCTTAGAGTACGGATTAAAAACTTCGACTCGATAAAATTTTCACAAGAGAATTTCAGTCATGTTTTGTCACTCAACAGCCTGACTTCGTAACGGCGCTGATGCAATTCACTTCTGCGTTGAACGCCAATCAACTTACCGACGCTGAGCTCGGCCTCTTTTCCGGAGTGGTGCTCCTCGGCGAGAGGCCTGGACTGAACGACGTAAAAGCTGTTCAGCGGCTTCAGGATCGTCTGCTGGAGGCTCTGAGAGTTCAGATGTCGAGGCACAACGTGGCGTCCGGTGAGACGTCGTCGGTGAGCAACTGCGCCGGTATGGCCAACGTCACACAGAGGATACCCGAGCTACGTGCGCTTGGCGCGAGGCATGCGAATCTACTCGACTGGTTCAGAAGGAACTGGACCAAGCTCAAATTACCGCCCTTGTTCGCCGAAATCTTCGACATTCCCAAATGCGAAGAGGACCTCCAGTGAAATGGTAAATTTTCATTACTTGTTCTATTAAAGGATTACGAGTAAAATAATGAACGTGAATTTAGTCTTGGAGCAGTACGATAACGTACATAGATCGATCCCATAAATGATGAAAATTTTACATGATAAAATACTTAAAATGTTTGATAAACCCTTGATCCTTTGCTGTTGTAATTTGTCTTTATTTTACTTAATTATTAATCAATTTATTACTGAAATCTATCTATTTGTGAAAATAACTAGTCAAAAAGTCAAATTTCTAAAAATGAAAAATAATATTGATTCAAGTATTCTTTAATTGATTTAAAATTCTAAACTTACATTCGTCAAAATACTTCCAAGCGCTGCTGTATACCTCGATCACTTAAATTCACGATTTTTTTATCTCATTTTGGTCCGACGTAACGGATAAGCTTGTCGTACAAATTTAATTTCATTAGGTAGAAATGTTGTATTATTCTTCCTACAGAGATCTCTAAGTGAAATTCAAGAGGAAATGGATTTGCAGCGGAGGTATCAATTTACCAAGAGGCTTGTGTATGTTAGCACCGGTTCAACTGCGAAGATTCGTTCTCGCGAATGGCTTATGCGGTCTTGTGCTGCCTAGGCCACGGATCGACGACGCCGAATAGAGTCCAGCTATGAATAATTTCGTTGAAATCGAAGGTCTCGTTCGACGTGTAATTAGTCATTCGTTATACGAGAGATTTTGCGAAGTTGGAAAGGTTGTCCAAACAAAGGAAGAGCAAGAGAGAAAGAGAAAAAATTTTGCTCAAAATTCGCTGAGTTCCCGTTATCGAACAGAAAATTATGGAGAGTACCGAAGAACGAGAATGGATTGGAACGAAGTTCTCCGCCCGTTCAGCTTCGCCGATTCTTCATTTTCGCGCAGTGATGCAGTACAAAGCAAATAAATGCAATATCGGCGAGTTTTGGCGAATCGTCTGTATCGAAGCAGATCCAGTCGATGAGCGTTGAACGAGGAAACGAGGATCCGAGATAACAGAATGAATAGTTTTTAAGAAACATGTCATATACTGCTCGTATTACGCATTCCAATGCGTTCACTTAGACTAACTATTTAGAAGGGCTATGTTGAGGAATTTTAAGAAAATAAAAAACATATCGACTAACTAAAGAAAATAAAAATATTACACGACACAGACACGAAAGAGAAAAAATCATGCAAGAGATACACGTTTTTTCTTAAACAATGTTCTTTCTAAAATCACAAAGTATGTACCTATTGATCGTATTTGCGAGATACGTATTAAAGAGTGAGGCGTTAACGATTATATTGCATAAAGGAATTTACGCGCAAGGAATTGCACGTTCTAAGGACTTGTACACTCTATACAATTACACGTAAACGTATAAAAACATACAGAATACTAACTTATAAATACGCAAACAAGTTTCGCGCTGTTAAAACTCGATACAAATCTTTATGGGGCGTATCTTTTTTAGATGCAACCGCTACGAATCTCAATCTATGCAATCTCTATTTTTATTACTTGACGAGTAGGATAGTTAAATTATATTTATAGGTATCGCTGTCTCCTCTCGAGCTTTTTCGTAAAAATCTCAATTTGTTATCTTCTGGTTTCGAGTCTCGATGCTATCGCTGCATCCATTAACGATACGAATGAAAATAATTTCGGTACTGTTGACGAATGAACAAGTTTGTGTCGAATCGCAATTGCGAATAAAAAATTTACGTTACGAAACGAGAAAAAGCTCTGATACGAGGGCAGCTTCCTCTTAAAACTTCGAAGTTAATAACTCTCTGACAATGACTAGTAAGTAAAGGTATCAATATATATAATAAATATGACTAAATATGAATATATTCCCCATGCAACATGGTAATAACAACAACAAGTTTACGATAGAGAAGAGAATTAATGTTGTACTTAAGTCAAAAGTAATTACATTGCTCTATTGCTATTGCTAAAAAAAGATGGATAGATTTTATCTACGCGATATTAAACGAATGAAAGCAAAAGGAAGAGATTCTCACTCTAAGCGCTCACATCAAGTTGTGAATAAACATATCATACCTAATTAATGTACTGAACAAGCAAAAAATGTTATTATTTTGAAGCGCTATAAATATACGAATCGATTATGGACACACGCATAACAATATAATATTGTTATATTTTTGTGCGTGTATGACATGAATCTACACCGAAAAAGCTCAGACACGTAAAATATTCAAACTATTGCGCCCAAAAACACAGTAAAAACGATCGATCCTTGCCAAAACAGAAACTTGATTCGCGCTCCATGATCTATAAATAATAAAAATCATATCAAGAGAAATGCATCGAAATGAAAACTGATAATCACTTAAGAAAATATTTTGTTGTTTTTCTCGAAGCTATTTATTACCGAACGAATCAATGCAGCCTGATCACGATTTACAATAACTATAACGCAAAACGAGAGCTGATCATTTTCGAATATATGTACCATACACGAATACCTGTTTTTATGAAATTTTATTTACGACTGACATAGATGAAATAAATATAAAACATATTTTCTAGATCTCTTACGACGTAACAAAATAACGAATCTAACCTCGTTTTTGCGTTTAATACAAATAATCTCTCATCGGCATTACAAATCCATTAAATCTAATAGCGCAAATAGAAAGAACCTCGATCGATCGTGCAAAATAATGATTACGTATCGAATGAAAACGGAATTTCGAGCGTCACGTAAAGTTCGCAATATGTTTCGCGGTGTACTTCGCAAAACGCTTATATCTCTGTCATTTTCGAATATTTATATACATCAAGCAAGCGTATACTATATTCGTTATTTTACGCAACATTACCGTCCGCTTATCGATGTACTCAATGTTTCGGAATTTTTTTTTTTTTCATCGATCATTATTTTTTCGTCACCACTCTCGATTCCATTATTTTTACGAATCTCACGTGAATTCTAGAACAATTTGTAAATACGAGCAATTCGGTTGAATCTTTCCGCGAGAGAATATAAAATATTTCCTGGAGTGCAATACCCTTATCGCGTAACGATAGAAGAAACGATTTCACTGATATCTTTGTAGCGAATACTCGCGTTTTATTACTGTATATACGTAATTGCTCGAATCTCTGAATAATAGATTGTAAAAAGAACGATGGTGAGAATTTCCGTATAAACGTAGGCGAGCTTCTCTAAGGATAGTCAAAAGCGCGTGAAAATTTAAATGGCAAGATTTAATCGCGCTGCTCTCGAGTGAATCGATACACAATGTGTTAGAGAGTTTTATCTCGTATTCGGTATAACTGAAACTTAGATATGTAATTCGCAATTTTTACGTTTCTCGAACTGTGTAGCGTAAAGAATATAGACTATCTAGTGGAAATTCGAGGAAGTAGCGTGACGCAATTGCGGGACGGCTTTTATCGTCCCCGTCTGACGTCACGAGTCATTTTCAAAATTTTTCTAGTCCCCCTACCCTCCCTTTATCGTTCCGATGCGTAGCAGTCGGTCGCTAAAAAAAATAAATCCGTATTTCTCGTGTTCGTCGTTGGCAATGTTATCGAAAAAAGAGACAAAAACGTAAAAAAAAAAGTTTAATTAAATTAAATCGAAAACGGCCAAATATACTTAATATCGTAGTACCGTATAATTAATCTACATAAACATAAAACACACGTAAGGACACAGAATCACGCCGGACAATCGTTATATCTCCGCTAAACATATAAAAATATATTTATTTACGTGCTAGTTTTATCCCATTAAAGGCGTTTCGCGAGAAACGTGTTGTACTACTAGCGCGTCGCGAAGTAAAAAAAAAATTTCTTCACGAGGCGTTTAAAGAGCGCGGCGCCGTTAGTTTATACATCTATTATATTCGAGGAGTAAGCAAACTAGCTCGAGGGAGGAGAATCGATTTTATTCTCTACCCACGATATAGCATATATATACCTACATATATACGTATATTTTTTTTCTCTCTCCTTGGTGCGTTTCGACCGGGTCTCTCAAGGTCGTTTGTTTAGCGCGCTCCACTTCTACTCTCACTTCGTTTTCTCGCGTACCCTCCTTCCTCCCCTTTCGACTATCTCATTATTTCACTGGAAGCTAACAAATTTCGCGTTTCGCGAATCGCGAGATGACACTTTGAAGTTTAGATCGTCGATCATGGTGCTATACTTTAAACTGTAAATAATTTGCGAACGAAGAGAGAAAAATGTGGAGAGCGATGAGATTAAAAAGAAAAATAATAATAATAACGCGGGAATCGTCGCGCAACTCAATATTATTTTTACTATCTCTATTATCGAAGCGAGATTTTAAAAGAATGAAATTATATATTATCGCTATTATTATCGCAATAACTATCGCTAGTGAAAGTACCCCCGCCTCGTAGCGATTCGCGTTCTATTTCACGTACCGATTAAACCGACTCTGTGCTCAATTATCAATTTATTTTTCCTTCGTCGGTGATGCAAAAAAAAAAGAGAGAAGGGAGGGAGAAATCCATTACGAAATCTATCGATTCGGTGTTGGTAACGGTGCTCTAGCTGTGTTTCGTGCGATATTGTATTTTTTTTTTTCATTGCGCGTTTCGTGACTGACGGAGATGAATTTTTGGCGAGAATCGCGTCGGTGCCGACGATCACAATGACGAAGACGTACACATTCGTGACTGTGACGATGATAGATAGCGTGCCAAGCGAGGCGGGAATTGTTCTTGATAAAAAAAAAATAAACAATTATACAAAATATGTATAGAATAGCATTAAACGAGAATATCGATATTAAGGGTAATAGGTACGAAAAAAAATAAATGACTGCTCTATACTGCTAAAGTACAAATGTTTCTTTTTAATTGTTTTATAAGCGATATCGTTTTGTTAGGCGTTAGCTTTAAAAAAATGAATTATAACAAGATAAACGAGAGAGAAGAACATTTTTTTCTACCCAAAGAACGAGATTTCGTTCAAGGGCAGTGTTCACTGAAAATTAAAATTTGTCAAAGTTGATTAATATTTATTCGAGAATATAGAAATAAATATTTAATTCGATAAAATGAATTATCGTTCAAAATTAAATATTAGTTAATATAAAATTGGTATTCACAACACAACAATTATTTTGTTTCGTAAATTAAATATTTATTTCAACATATGCGTATAAATATTGACACATTCGACAGATTTTTATTTAGAGTGTACGTATATACTTGTATTTATTTTTTAAACTCAACTTGTGCGGCTCTGCACGATTCACACACGTATGCATATTTACGCGCACACGCCTGTGGCGACATATCGAGTGCAACAAACCTGTCGCGCGCACACTCTGAAAGCTTCCCGCTATTACTTATTAGAGATGCAACATCAAGTTGTCCGCTACGCACTGTACGCTTCAATCAACTCAGTCAGGAGTATCAATTATCTTGGTTCTCGCGAGTAACCATCGTGTTTCGTTAGTCGTGTACCGTAAAATCATCTCCGGGAGTGAGGATCGAAATTTAGACATCAATCGGGGTACACGGCTTGTTCTAATTTATTTTTCGATTGCATTTTATGCAACGGGCTGAACGAAGGCGCGCTGCGTCGAACTCTCGATGGGCTGGATTTACGAACTTGATTTTATATGGTCGTTTTTCACGAATTTATATTCCTACGAATTGCGATCGTGATTCTCAATTACGTCCTCGTACGTCAGCGACTCGTTACTTGAAAAGAGTTTATCGATACGTTTGTAAACAGTCGAATGAATAGTGTTTTCGGTATAAAACACTACGTTACGTATTTACGATGCGTACACGTTAATTGAACTTTATTTTTGATTATGCGATTTGTACAAACGTTGATTAAAGGCGTAGTAGTTCGAACGCACTCACGCATAATACACACTGTTTCTCCGTAATTGATTATTATGATATTCACGTTATGGTTATGTGAGTAATAACTAATGCGATCGATTTATTTATTAATCGAGATACCATTATTTTCTTCGATGTTGTTGTTGGACAATCATTAAGACCTTACCTGATCGAATACATTGATATAACAAAATAATTCCATACTCATAGATAATAGAAAATAGAAAAATTGCATCTGCTCAGCCAATCATCGTTTTTGAAACGTTTCTTTTGTATTTAAGTATTTTTACTTCGTACCGTCCACGCGTGAACGTATGACATGGCCAAATTTATTTGAAAATTGAATTTTTTTACCGAACTCATTGTTCCAGATTAATCAACGTTTCTAATGATTACACAGTTACGCGAAAGTTGATATGTTATAAAACGAACAAGATATCAAAGATCGGGGGAAATTTCGATTGAAAATTTTCAACATAAATAATATCTTGCCAATTTTCTCAGCGACGTATGTTCGGAATGTTTTCTCAGATGTATAAAATTTTGCATTTTCTTTTTCCAGAGTATAGACTGCTTTACTCTATTTGCTTTCAATTAATTTATGTGACATGAATTTACATCGTGATACGTCGAAATTGCATATCACATACGGGATAGCGTTCATCGCAGCATGAGGGAGTGGTACACGGGTTGAGGGGTGTATATGTTTCGAATGTAAATTGTCGGTGTATTTGTGCCAATTAGCCCTGATGGTGTGATTAAATAGTGTATCGAACGTACAAAGGTTCCCGGGTTTGTAGATGAACAAAAATTCGAAAACGTTTTTTGAGCTAACATTTCTGTCAAAATAAATCGGACTAAAAATTTCGGACAAGTCAAACGATATACGTATAAAGGTGAAAAAGATACAAATTAAAAAACTGTGAATAGAAATTAATTGATGGTTTTCATCTATTTTCTATAACAATAAAAAGTGGTTATCATAGCGAGAATACAAACAAATCGTGACGCGGATAAAATTGTAGAACATATCGGCATTGAGATGAAATCAACGCTCATAATTGAAGCGAGATACCGCATTTAACGAATTATGGCTTTAAGAATCATTATAATGTTCGATCTTTCGTGAGATCTAAAATCCGAACGGGTTTAATCTAAACTTAGATAAAATCTTTGCCTCCGAGAGGAAAATGTAGCGTGGCAATAAAAGAGAAGAAGAGGTTTGAATTATATGCTGTTTCTATTCTCTTTTTTCCATAGATAAACTTATAGAGTTGCGATGTTCGATGAAACATTCTTCTCAGAGTGTTTTTTTTTTTAGGTGAAAATCGTCAAAAACTTTATATTTCTACTTCGTGTGTAACTAATGTGAATTAAAAGAAAAAAATGCTTCCTTTTCTATTTTCTGACAAGTCAGAGAATTAAACGATAGAGGATATAAATAGATGATACAAAAAAGAGATAGACAATGTTGACATATCACAACTATAAGTTAATTCATATCGTGAGTGCTTCATATCGACTTCTCGCACGAAATTGTAAAACATTCTGAGCGTAAAGTAATAAATATTGAATTTCGTCGTTGTAGTCAAACTTTAACACATTACTGGCCGCACTTTTCGTATAATTGAAATTCCAGAAATCGATTGGGTATATAAAGGAAAATATTTCTTTGTAATATGTTAACAAGATTTGTACCTCAGCTTTGAATCTCGTTATTTCCTTCTGACAGTGAGAGATGCTATTCATTTCTAAAACTTTAAGTAGCGAAGTTTTCATAGAAATTATAGCTTCGATTAGATTTCTAAATAAATGTGTATAATACACATGTTTCATGTCCTTTATTGTGACAATAAAATATAATAATTAAATCCGAGAGAAAAACGGCCGGTGAAGTGTTATACGTCAGTATTTCAACATATAGAAAGACTTTTGTCAATAGAATTCGGTGTTTAGAAGACATGTAAACGGTAAATCATTTCAATCTAACTAATTGTGATAAACTTTTTCATAGATGATACAGCGTTGCAGAAGTATTTCATATTGTGTTCAATATATTATATTATCGATTAAAACACTCCTGCAACCTAACATGAATTTAAGTATAAAAAAATATGAAGATGTGTAAAGCCCCAGTGCGCAGCTTATAAGCTTGGTGCTCAAAGATGATGTTTATTACGGGGAGTGGTTGTCTGTTCTTTTGTCACTCATTTCCTATTTAACATTGTGAAATTTACGTCAGTTATCTACTTTTCTACTTTAGTCTGCGTTTCAGAGAGAATAAATGATTAATCGATGCATTTAATGAATTCATGTCGATAACCATGATTCATAATTTTTGTTCAATCTCACTTGTATTATTTTTTAAAAAAATTCAAAATATTGTTGATTACTGAATGTTAACAATTGTGCAGAGCAAAAATTACAAGTTGGAAGTAAGCCAATAAATAAATATTCTTGATTGTGATTAATTAAAAAGAAATTATACTTGCGCATCGCTGCTTACATATAGTGAGTATTTAAATAAAAAGAAAAAAAATAAATAAATACTCTGTGTTGTAGAAATTGATTAGAAATGAGAGAATAAGTTCTAGCTCGTACGAAAAACATTTGCATATTACATACGTAAAGAGAATTATATGCAAATTATAGATACGCGTGCGCTTTTTATTATAATTATCTTGCGCGTTTTGAATATATTTCATCGTTATGAACTTACGAAGCAGTTTTTAAGTAAGAATTACCGATTCATATCTCTACTGTTAAGTTTATCATATATATATTTAAATAATATATTGTATTATTGAGGTCTTTTGCATTATCTTCGCCTTGTCCTTCTTTACTGTTCTGCCGACATTAAAAAAAAGTGTATCATCCTCGAAAAAAAAGGTATTGTACTTTTTCATATAAAAAACATCGCCAAAATAAATATGGGGTTGGAAGATTTATCGATAGTATTTTATTATTCTTCATATCCTCCCTCTTCAGTTCCATTTTCAAGCAATATCTTAACTAAAAGTAATAAGACAACGATATCATTTTATTGACAAATTTTATTATAAAATATATTTATAGGCTTAGTTAAGTACATATCCAACACTACATACGTGAACAATTTCTAGATAACAATGACGGATGCGACGTGAATTTTCAGTGTCGACCGTTAACGGGAATGCAGAGTATAGACGTGTGATGCGGAATATACCCTGCTGAAGATAGCACACATTTTCAAAAAAACGTAAGAATGTAAAATTTGTGATAAGCGATTCCACACTCGATGCTCGGTATTAATACACTATCTCGGATTAAAAATGTATTAATTAATTATGTTAAATTCCTCTACATTCGATATAAAATACTGATTCGAATTGAATATCAACATACAGCAACACATTTATAAAGTTTCGATTATTTTGTATACTATAATTATTTAAAGGATTTGAATTTTCGATCAAATTGTCATTATTTCCTTTTTTTACCCAACTTATACGAAGATTAATTATGGTAAGTAATCGAAGATGTCAGATTGCCTAAATTCTTATGAATTGACGAATTTTAATTGAAGAATGAAAAATATAACGTATTCGAGTCAGCGTTAACATACATAAATGCTGAACATTTTTTGAATTTTCATCGTTTTACGCAATCAAATAAGTGAATTAAAAAATAATATTTATATCAACTTGAACAATTATATGAATGATAAACTAATATATTCTGAAAGAAAATTTATAGCCGCACAAGAT
Source organism: Goniozus legneri (assembly GCA_003055095.1). Classification (NCBI taxonomy): domain Eukaryota; kingdom Metazoa; phylum Arthropoda; class Insecta; order Hymenoptera; family Bethylidae; genus Goniozus; species Goniozus legneri. The sequence goes on along the minus strand of NCVS01001071.1, from coordinate 12,863 downwards.
ATTCCAAAAAATTTTTTAACAATAAACCAATAAAAATTACAAATATTCTACCATTCTCATATTATACCGTCGAAGTTGATTAGAAAATATACATATTAGAGTAACTAAGGTTTAAAACAAGTTTAATTTAAAAACTTAATGTTTTCGTAATTTTCAAATAAAGTTTGGCAATCAATTAGAATATTGAGACGAACTTCTAAATGAAATATATATTACAATCTTAAGAACAAAATCACAGATTGGTCACAAATATGCTCTCTGCACACAGTCTGCGACTATTTAGTTGTTCACGTACAGTTTAATTTGATATTTTATTTACGCAACGGTATCAATGAGAAATAATTAGATCGTAAAAGTGATCGTAAATGTCATACCTCCATTTTAAAAAAGAGAAATGAAGATTTCTTAAAGAACTTACATCACAACCGTTAATGTACAAAATGATGGATTAAGAAATGTTAATTATGTTATAAGTAAAATTATTAATAGATTTGTTAATGATTTATATAAAAGCAATAAATCATAAGAACGCAAATATTTTCGCAGCAAATGATCATTTCATTTATACATATCGAATTATTCCGTTTCATATAAAAGACATTTTGATGGCGATTTCGTACAAAATTCTTGGTTATATAAGAAATTTAAATTTTTCGTAATTTAGCTCACATGGCCCCAAACATCAGTCTTAAGATTTTTAATTTTATGTTTCATTATATATATAATTGAGCAGAAATTACTAGAATTAACTTTGACTTGTAACCTGCATTAATTAAGAACATATTTTACTTAAAGTAGATTCAAAATTATAAAAAAAATGCGGACGTCTTTTTGTATACATCCAAATATCCACTCATAGTTATTTTCTTAAAAATATTTAAATTGCAATACAACTTCATGTGCAAAGAATCTATCGACGTACACATCAAAAATCGAAGATATCCTGACATTATAATTAAACCCTTTTGTTTGAATTGAATATTTAACCCTGGTACATGATTTGAATTGTGTTGTCTCTTGAACAAATAATTATACGAATCACGAGTAAGAATTAGCTTTCTTTTACTCATATATTGTTGCTGCTTTTCAGAGACAACTGAATTCAATGATAATCAATTATCCTGCTACATCCGGCGCTTTATTATTAAGTATATATTACAGTGTAATGTATGTATTAATTAAAATACGATATATTCAACTATTAGGACCAGTTACATGCGATAATGTTAAACTAAGAATGATCTAGAGACTTTGATTATTAAATTTCAAAATATCGATAAGTTTATAGTTATTGTTCCAGTTTATACATAACACTAATATACCATCTTATTGTGACATATTCTCCTTAAATGAGTACGAGTAATAATCAAATTAATAGGAACCAGCCTATATGATACAGAAATTTCTACAGGTAAACGCATCAACTGTTTAAATCACAAAACTTAACAGTTAATGCAATAATTAAAATATTACATCCTTAAAGAATTAAAAACAATAAGACAATTCATCGATTCGTAAAAAAAATTACTGACTTAAAATTAAGATATAATATTATCAGACTTTAAAATTAAACCGTCACCTTTCTTTTTTTTGCATACGCTACCTTAATAATGTTTGCTGTTTCTAAAATAAGAGTATCCAATATGGCTACAGTGAGACCATTTTTCACGGCTAGTTCATCATGATGAAACTTGGTCCATTCGTCTTCCTCTGCTTGCGCCTCTCGAGCTAATAATTCGTCTACACGATCTCGACGTTTTCTACTCCACCGCATAACCATGTTTTCCCGTTGAAGTTTAGTTTTAAATCCAAATAATGTAGCTACTTCTTTGTTGACATACTCGTTCAATTCATCAATGCTTTTGGGAATTTTCACTGTTGGCTTTGTTTTGACATTCGGTTTTGTCCAGCTAGGACCCGGTTTCTCGTATTCCGATCTATATACTTCACTTATCGTTTCTTTACAAAGATCAAATAGAAAAGTATTATAAATTCGTCTATCTTTATTTGCAGTCTCATTATTGTCTTTGGTCAACTCGCAAATTTCTGGCGGGGCTTCCATATTTATTATATCTATGCCAGACTGTTTCGCTTCATAAATTAAAGCTGTCGCTTTTTCCGTAAATGCGGTTAACTCTTCGATATTAGAAGGAATTACAGCAGGTGGAGGAGTGAGTAAAGTGAAAGAAGTAGAATGACGACTGCCCCCCGGTGGCGTATATGGTGGCGGTGGTTTGTTTGGAATTTCTCGAATATAATAAGATAGTTCTAGACCTTCCAATTTTTTTATCTACGAATAAGATAAATTTAAATTGTAAATGAAAAATAATTTTAAAATAATGAATAAATACCTTTAGTGCGATTTGAAGTTGTTCCAATAGCAGTTTAGATTCTAAACTCGGTTTTTCCTCAGAACCTGGTTGCTTCATAGAAGCTGTAATGATTTTAAAAAATGAAATTAATAAAATTTACCGTAAGGACAATACAAAATTAAAATTCGTACCTTCTAATTTATCAATTACAGCTTGTAATTCCTTCTCCGACATTGCAGCAATAGGCACAGAATGAAAATCAGTCTTAGTATCAACTTGTACACTCGTTGTATCTGCATTCCGATTAACAGCTAACAAGTCATCATCCAATGTATCAACGTCTAGTCTGGAGTTATCTAAGTTTCTAGGTGAATCCATTTCAATTTCTGATACAGCTCTTGGTGTATCGTCGCAACCATCGCTTGTTGAATCAGCTGTATCTTGATCCTGCATAGGTAATATCTCTTCATGAGACCCGAATGTTACAGCAGCTGTATTCTTCATTGATGGTTCAATATCATTTTCGACTCTACTCGTTTCATTTCCTTCAACTTTTTCATCTTCCGAACAAATACAATCTACTGATATTCTACAAACTTTAGCAACCTTAGAAGATTCACTATCTGTTCCTTGTTCTTCTGAATCCGCGCTACTTTCATCATTCTTCTTATTTTTCAATTCATCTATTTGAACATTGAGCATGTGTTCTGCCTCTGCCGAGACTTGTTTTTGTGAAATTTTATCTAATATTCGTAATACTTCATCGGACTTTTGAGACACCTGATACGCTTTTGAAACAGTATCAGTTTTTTGTGAAGCACCATCATTGCTAGTAGTATTTTTATCCAATATTTCAGAAACCTCCAAACTTTCTTCAGAAATATCTTCGTATTCTGGGTCTTTCACAAGTACGACTGTCTTCTCAACAAATTGTTTACTAACTTGAGCATCAGGTAATTTTTTCGCTGCACCATTATTATCGCTTTCAGAAATTTCTAATTTCCCCGTTAATTCGTCGTCATTTACTTCAGTGATCCTTTCATTGCATTCTACTGTATGATTACTACTTTCAATTACCTCTATAAGGTTATCCAATTGACCATTATCAGAATGCACTTCATTTGAAATTGAATGTATTAATTGTTCTAATTTTTGTACATGAGATGATAACTGTGAATTCGAATTTTTGCTCAGATCATCAGAAATATGATCATCAGCATTATCAATTATGAATGGAAATTCTTTCTCTTGATATATTGCTTTTAAACTTTCGGATGCAGTAAGATTGAGTTGATGAGAAATATTTTCTCCGACTTTTATTTTTCCATTGCTCTCTTTGTTTTGATTTTCGACAATTATTACGTTCGTATCAGCCGTATCATTTGATTTTGCAGCAGTATCTATTAATGTATCTAAATTCATCTCTTTATCACTTTCAACACTTTTATGTACAAGAATAGATGCAATTAACGATGGATCTACAGTTGCTACGTGCCCAGCGACTATATCTTCTATTATTTTACCCTGAGTATATTGTTTATCTTCCGTTTCTTCTACTGACTTAGACGTATTCAGTTGACATTCTCGATTTTCTTCTGCATTAATTGCATTCTGTATTAAATTAATTTCTTGATTTTTCTCCATTTCATCAAGTTTAATTTGTGATGGGAGTTTGTCAATATTAATTTTAGAATTAGTATCTTGGTCCCCGTTATTATCAATTGTTATTTCTTTAGAATCATTATTCAAACTTTGAACATAATTATTATCTTGTATCTCAAATTCATTATTTTGTATGTTATGTACATCGATATTAGTAGATTCTCCCTTAGAAACAAGTACAGAAATTTCAAGATTACGTGAAACATTTGTTTCATCGATTTCTTCATCAACATATGTATTCTTCTGTGAACCACAACTTTTATCGGATTCTGTCTGGTAACTCTTGTCATCTTGCATAACATCGGACATCGGACATCGGTTTTTTAGAACGTCTTCATCCTCGATCTTGGCTTCGAAAGAATCGGATATTGTCCAATTATCTTCATCGATATTTTCTGTATATATCATCTCTGACATATCATGTGTTTCATGTTCGGTAGAAGAAGTAGATTGATCATTAGATTTCTCATTGTCAAGTACTTTCATAAAATTTGAATCATTTACATTATCGTTATTTAACATTTCCTTAGAAAGTCCGGTGGTATCTATAACATTTATACCGTTTTTATCTGCATCCGAATAAAAAATTGATGCAATATCTTCTTTTTCAATGTTATTTGAAAATCGGCTGTGAGAATTTTCACCTCTATTAGGTTCAGCAATAACTATAGAGTTGCTATCATCATTTACAACTAGATTTTCAATTGAGAACTTATTCTGGTTCTTTTCAGGATTTTCAATTTCCATTGTATGACTATCGAAATTTTCATTAATTGATAATGACATTGTTTCAACTGGCGGTTCAATACTTTGTGATGCCAAATTATCGGACATTTCATCAGTTACGGTCTCTTTCTGGAGAATTGATGTAACATCTGATTTTATATTTTCAGAACCATTTTTCTTAAAGTTATTATTTTCAATTGTTAATTTCACATTAGCTGCTCTCTCAGTAACACTTTTAACAGCACTTGATAAATTCTTTTTGTTCTCTGAAACTTTGAAGATAATTTCAGATATAGATTTAAAATCACTCTCTAAAGAAATAAAATCGTGAGAAAGCTCTGCTGTATCTTTATGTAAATTTTTAATACTTTTTTCTAAAGCGACGTCAGAAGTATTGAAACTACTTTCGGAAGTTTTTATATGTTCTGACATGATTGATCTCTCTATTTCATTAAGAATTGCTTTACTTCTTTTTTCATAATCTACCTCTTGAATAGGCTTCGATTGAGAAATGTTTTCAGGAATTAAAGCAGATATAATATCACTATTTTCATTGATACTAACAGAATGTGACTTTGTATCAGTGCTACTTTGCGTCTGAATAATTGACTCACTAACCGTTTCAATATTTTCATTTTCTTTGTTAAAATCAGATATGATAATACCATCTGTACTATTATTGTCTGTAAGATCTGATCTTAACAAGTTTTCAGATATATCTTTCGATGTACTTTTTTCATCGTTTTCCGCAGTCATAATTTCATTACCATTCTTTGAAGAGGTTTTCGATTTTAATTTTTCATCGGATTTAGTACCCAAACGTGACATCATTTCTGAGAGCATTTTTATCTCGTTCTCTAGCGAAGTTATATCAGCATTCAAGTTTTTGTTATTCAATTGTAGAAAATCTAATTTCTTCGAAAATACTTGAAATCCTTCATCAGTATCTGTTTTTATTGTTTTATTACTAATCTGAATATTTTCATCTGTTTTCACTGTACATAAATCGGTGTCATTCACGTTTTCAGAAATATTTTTCAGGTTGATTTGTGAAAAATGAGATTTTGAAGACGTTTGTGCGCTATTTTCACTTGATTCTTCACGAGATTCTATTTTTTCAGATTCGATGGTACATAAATCGTCATTACGTGTATTCAATGTAGAAACAGTATTTATTTCTTTTTCAATTGAACTGTATTGCGCGTTACCATTATGTTTGCTTACGCGTGATGAGGAGTCCTCGTGATTTACTTTCATTTTGTCAACTTCGATTTGTTCTAATATGTTTTCGGATATATTCGAAACATTAGAACTAACGTCTTTAGGTATGAATCCTGAAGTTGGTATATTACTTGTAGTGTCATTGTCAGATAATACTGTTGCATGTTGTAACATATTTCTTTCATAGCTATCAGTTGATATTACTGAATGTGTGTTTTTAGATATGTTACTTTGATGGTCTGTAGGTCGAGATAAATCGGATTCCGATCTAGACCGTGATAACTCACTCTTCTTATAAATATCTTGTAGTTTTTTAATAGGAATTTCAGGCACTTTGATTTCTGCTATCGATCTAACTTCTATAGCTAATTTTTCACTGTCTTTAAGATCTCTCTGTAACTCCAGCTTCTTACGCATTTCATTGATTGTTAAATCGTATTTCTGTGTAGAAAATAAAACAAGACAAAATTTATAGATAAACTTAAATATAACTATAATTTTACTACATGAGTTGTAAAGTAAAACGTGTTCAAATCTCACCTTAATTTGCTCCAACAAATTAGCTTCTAAAGCTCTTAATTTCTGCTTAGCTTGCCTTTTACCTTCCCTTCTCAATCGTGATATTTCCATACGACGTTCACGTAATTTTTCTGTCAACAATTCTATTCTCCCCTCAACATCGCTAGTATCCGAGGAAACAGTTGTATCTTGAAGACAGATGTAAAAAATCATGTTAAACATGAATATATTATGCTCAGAATGAAAAATATAAATTACTGATCTATCACTTACCGTGGAATGACAAAACGTTCGAAGTTGCATTAATAAGGCGTAAAGCAGCTTGTTCCATTTGCGCTACATGGTTCTCTTCCGCTTTTAATTTTGCATGCCACTCCATCCACTCTTTAACACAATTTTTGCGAGAAGTGAGGGCAGCCTGGCGTGCACTCAGAATTCTAAAAAATCAAATCAATTACTAGTGTAGACATTTTTACAAATAATTGTTTTCAATTATATCGAACACTAATACACGAGAAAATTAGTTCAAATCGTAAATGATTCATCATAAACTGATTTCGATAAAAAAAAGTTGCACTTTATACACTTGATTAACCACAACAAATATTCCAGAATCATTCTGACATGTAGGTAGCTATAGTGAGGGATCTATTTTTACAATGGTTTGCTCAGTAGCATATACAGAGTTAGAGTTTATTATTAGAATTCTGCTACCTGTCTACGCATATGCAACAATGTAGATTTAGATAAGATATTTGAAATTTGAAAAACCAATTAAAGAATAACTATTGATAAATGGTGTTGAAAATTTCTGTAACTTTAAATAATAAAATAAAATATTGTAATTTTTCAATTGACTTACTCTTCTAATTTGGAGGTTTTTGAATCTGAATTTTCTTGTCTTACAACAATTGATTTAGAATTTTTCTTCTCATTTTCTTCTGTATTATGCCGCAATTTCTCGTAAGCGTTAATTTGTGATTCAAGTAGATGATTTTCGTTGTGTACTGAATCCCCGGCTCCTCTGTGCATATGATATTTACAGTCTTGTTCGGAAATATTTTGAGGTAAATCATTTTCTCCGAGAATATTATTAAATAGTTTTGCATTTCTTTGTTGTACTGCATTGGAATGTCGTACTAGGGCATAGAGAGAATTTTGACTATCATCAAGATCGATATTATGTGAATTTTTTTCATCGCTGATTTTATAAATGTGATCCTTTTCAATTTTAGTATGTTTATTATGCTGTTTGATAATGTCTTCCGTAATTTGAGAATTCGTTAAATACGATGATCTTGCCTTTTGATATTTAATACTTTTACGTTTGGAATTGATTTTGGAATCTGAGTTGGTATGCAATTTTTTTGCCACTTCCGAAGTCATTGCTCTATTTGGACTTTTAACATTTCCTGAAACTGACTGTAAAATTCCTTCCGAAATTTGCGATGACTTTGAAGTGGTTGACATGGAGTCCTGTCGAATAAAATGCGTTTGTTGCTGTATTATGTCTATACAGTCTGTTGTACACTTAGAACTTAATTGTTTGTCTTTTGACTTTTTAACGTGATAATCTGTTGATTCAGAATTATATTTGTCACTGCTGTCTTTCAACATTTGTGAGGAATCTAACAGTAAGTCTTGCTTGTGAATATGAGTATGTGTACTCATATTTTTGGAATGTCCTTGAACTAACTTTGTTTCCTGGTCTAACTGGTTCGATCTCAACCGTATGAGTTCACCCTTCGGCATTTTTTCATCATATTTCCGGGATTTAAGTTCATATTTACGATTATTGTTTTGTAAATCTGCAGAATACTTTTTCCTCGCGGCTGTTTCTATTGCTTCATTTGATTTGTCATATTTTGACATAGAAGTATTTGATTCTTCTACAAAACTAGTGAATTTGTCAATGTTAAAATAATCTAATTTCTGAAAGTTCATATCGTTCTCAAAAGCTTGTAAACCAGCGTCGATTTGAGATCGATCTTGTTGCGATTTATCAGAGTCAATAAGTGAACTCATAGAGCTATTACTTCGTATGTCATAACCTTTCATTGGGCCGCTTAATCTTCGAGGAGACTGATTATCTGCACTCCTTTTCAATTTTGTTAATATGTTTTTCGTTGACATTTGAGGATTGAACATATTTCTTTGTTTTTGCAACATCAACTTTCTTTCCTGGCTTGCAATCTCATGAAGTTCTTTCAGTCTAATAACATAAATTATAATTGTAATAATCAATAAAATTATCAACTACTAGATGAAAAATTTCATAAAATCATATTACCTGTTCATTTCGTCTTTCTCTTGCTGTAATTTTAATAATAAAGCTCTTTGTTTCTTCTTTACAGAACTTATACGACTATCTTGACCAGTATCTCTCAGTGCACGTTTCTGTTCTTCCAATTTTACCAATTTTTTAGTTCTATCATTTAATGTTTTTTCACGTGATTTAAATAACATCTCGATTTTATCATAACGTAATTTTTCATCTTTAATAAGTTTGGCCAACTAAAATTTTTAATTTTTTAATAATTAATTTAAAATAAAAAAAAAAAATACAAATGTTTACCAATTATATGATTGTACTTACTTCTAAGTCTAAATATTTATTAAAAGAACAAGTCAAATCTCTAGTAGATATGCTTATTTCTGTTCCAGTTTCAGTTTTAATAGATGATGTTGTTTCATGTAAACTAATTTCTGACATAGTTCTCATTTTATTTGGAAACGACATGTCTTCTACATGATCCAAGTCTTCAGATTGACTAACTGAATTCAAAGTAATTTGCGAAATTTCGTTTTCTTGTACAGAATTATGTCCATTTGCTATCCCAGAAATCTTATATAATCTCTTTGATATGTTATGTTCAGAAGCATTCAAGTCTGTTTGGGTAGCAATATCATTAACTGTTTGAGTTTGTACTTCGACTACTTTGATTACTGACTTAACACCTTTTTTCAAATTATTATGTAGATCTTGTGACATTACACCACTTATATTATCATGATTTTGGACATATATTTCATTAATCATATGATCATCTTTTACTACGTTTGATTGTAGAACACCAGAAATCGAATTCCCAGAATCATTTTTACTAGTAAACAGTATTGCTGGAATGAAACATGTATGATTAGAAATAAATACATCATTTGTTTTACTTTATAAATATAACTTTAATTTTTATAACATACCTTTATCAGTATTATTATCCTTCTTTGCATCTAACGATACAGTTACACCATCCTTATTTAAAATATCAGCAGAATGAAATTTTAGTTCACTAGTTATTTGATTTTGTTCTTTCGCTTGATTACTGTCAAAACCTTGATTTGAATTGTACAAACATTTTTCAACATCCATAACTTGTCTAAGTGATTCATTAAAGGAATCTAAAAGATGTAATTCAGCTTGAAATTGCATATGTAATGCTGCAGGATTCATCTGTAAGTATAATATAAAAGTTATTTTAATTCTTATCATATTTTTCACACCATTAAATGAAAAAAATTTTGAAAAAGATGTTTTATAATATTTTATAAATTTATTTCTACAAAACATTTTTTAGAAACTAAAAGAAAATAAATACTCACTAATTGAACATTCTTCTGATCATTTCTATCATCGGTACTACAACCTTGCTTGCATTTCAGATTTGAAGGATCAATTTCAGAATCAACTTTTGGTAACACTGGCTTTTTTCTCTTACTACGAAGAATAAGATTCATGTCTGGGGTCACTAAACTATGAAATTCATCTTGATTTTCATAGTGATCTCTGAAAGAAATTCTTCTTGGATCTAATAATTGTTTGGGAAAAGAATTATCGTTCAAATCGCTTGAACTGCTACTTGTTTTTGGGGTTTGAGATCTCGATATTTCTTTTAATCTTAAATCATTACCTTCATCAGGTTTTAGGAATTGTTGCATTCTGGTATTATGAGAATTATTTCCATATTCTTTAGGCTTTGTAAACTGTGGAAGTGAATTTGAAGATGAATTAATTTCCTCTGATAAATCCGACTGTGACATTTCAATTTTATTCAACTTATCCAGTTGTCTTTTATTTTGCTCTTTACAGGATTGTCCTTGTGTTCTACTTGTATCATATCTTTGGCTGTCTATGTGTCCCCATTTTTGCGTATCATCTTCTTTGTGTTTGAATTCCAAATGATCTATGTGACTTTTCATTAATTCATCTCGCAACGATTTATCCGATATTTTTTCTGAATTATCCGATAAAGATTCAGCAGTGAATACCTTACTTTTCGATTCCAATAGAGCATCCTTTGGAATCTTGAGCAATGTGTTAGGACTTCTATGGCGTTTACTAATCTCTTTTTTTGCAGTGGAAGTTGCAAAACTTTTTATTTTTGTTTTTGTACCAAGAGAATCATTATCGCATACTGTATTAGCAGAAACATACTCGTGTTTAGATTTTCCAGTTGGTACGCTATTAACACCATCGGATACATCTCTCTTAGTAGAATGCTTCAGACCTCTCGATCTCCTTAAAATGTCCATCTGTCCATCATCAGTTTTAAGCGTTGCAACATCATCTTTTTTCAATCTTTTCGATCTATTTTCTTTCTCTTTGAAATATTCTCTCCATTGTTCTTTTTTCTTACACAAATTTGAAACAACAGAAACATTAGGTACTTTCAATGGTTCTATACTTTCAGAGTTTGAAGAATGGCCTTCCGATAAGGTAAAATCTAATTTTCTTTGCACTTTTTCAGAACTTTTTGCTCCCTTCTCATTTTTATTCTGAGAAAGATCTTTACTAGAATTATCAAATTTCATAGATGCCATATTTTTCAAACTTGAGGTATCTTGAGACGAAGAATCTATTGCTTTGGAAATAATTTTTAGGTCTGGAATTTTTAATGGCTGAATTGTTTCTTCCTGAGTATTCGAGTAAAACTCCTGATCTGTAACCCAGTTTGAATTACCTCCATGTGCATCGCTTTGAGCTACTTTATTAGATTTAACTGCAATAGATTTTTCTAATGGTTGAGAAATTTCTCCTGCCGACAATTTATGTTTTATGGCAGTTACAAACGAAAATGGATAAGGTTGTACTGGATGAAAATTTAACAAATTCTTCAAATCAAATTTAAGCGGAAATTTGTCTTGCTTGTTTTCATAATCTTCGGTAAAATGAGAATTAGCCTGCTCCTAAGAAAAATTTATCCATAAAGATCATTTTCGTAAATATAACTAATCCATTATATTTTTCTACTTACGGTAGCAGCTTTCTCTGCACGTTTGGCAACTTCATCAGGGTCGGAGAAAAAAATATACTTTTTTTTTACATCTACATTATCATTATCATTTTTAGAACCACTCTGCATGCTTTATTCCATTGGTATACCTTCAATGCCAGTCAAATTATAAAACTGAAATTACATATTTGCTATATTATTATATACATAAATACAATAGTATTTAATTTTCAGTAAGTATAATATAAATTTATAGAACATATATGAAAAATTTGTAACAAATAAAAACGAATATTAATTTTGAAATATCTACAGAACAATAGAAAATTAATGTTATAAACAAATATTAGTTTTTAAATCAATAATGCTTTATATATCAATCGTGTCGTTATATTAAAAATAATAAATTGCAATAATCAACTCCACCCTCAATTTATGAGAAAAATGATCATTTTATTCATCTTGATAAAATGCAATATTGAAATTCGGTATTTACGAGTTCCTTTTAATACGGAATTCCAAACTTACGTGTATTTACTTCAAGCATAAGAGTTACGCTGAGCGCTCATAACCTAAATCGCGAAGCCATATTTCACACTACTAGACTGCACTTTCAAAATTAAGTTAAAAACTTCGATAAAATTCTCTTAACATATAACATATTACTTTGATTTAGTTTAATCTGTCTTAAAACAATATCACCTGACTACCTTCTTTCAAGCACTCATAAATTCACCGTAAAACAGTTGAATACAAGACGTATGATTATCGCGCAAAAACGTTTACATTTTTAAAATCTCCGCGCAAGAATTCCTTAGAATAGAACAGATTTTTTATATGTCAAATAGCAAAAATTAAATCTGAAATTTCCCATTGTACGTACTTATTTAATTATAACTTACTCATTGTTTACTTTTCATTTCATTTCATACATATGACGTTAAAATACCCGTTTGGACAAGAAGTGAAAATCATATGAATTGGACAAAATTAAATCCAGTAATTTCAGATATTATCCGCAATGAATTTTAATTTTATCTCATTATTCAATAAAATTAAATTACTTTGTGTTTTGTTTATAAATAGAATTCTTCGTAAAATTCTTACACTTATCTAATAAACCGCCATTTTATTCGAAATAACGTACTTATGTGGCGACTAATGCGCCACCTCGCAGCCGGAAGCAAGAGTT
>NCVS01001070.1:4163-24223 GCA_003055095.1 Goniozus legneri | reverse complement strand
ACTGAATATATTTAGTTAATTCAACAAATCCTTTTTCTCAGTGCGGAATGACCTAATGACGATCGATTGACGAAACAAACGTTTAATTCGTTCAAAGAACCGTGTTGACTGTTCGTGGTGTTTGCGTGAGAGCGGAACATTGGTTGGATATATACATATATACATATATACATATATACATATATACATGATTTCGACTGTTAGAACAGCATGTACAACCCAACACGCATGAATAATCGGGTATACTCGTTGTAATTGTTACCGGGTAGTCTCTGATTCGCAAACAGAGCGGAATCGTTGTCCCGTCGAAAGCAGCTCTCAACGCATCAAGATCATCGTAGGATGGCGTTTACGTACGCGCGTGAAACTCGTATACCTCGCTCATAAGGCGAGCGAGCCAAATTTTACGACCAAGTTATTCAATAAATTTGCTTTTAAGCCTCCTGTAATCGTTACGTGTAGCGTCTTGTCGTGATTATGCGGTCGCGCGGATGCGAGAGACAACTCGACAACGAACAAACTTATATACATCAGGGTAAGAACAATATTTGCGTTTGACACTCGCTCGCGAACGAATTTATACCGTTTCGATGAATTTACTCCCTCCGATCGTACAAAACATACAGTGTTGCAGGTAATGATCTGGTGTCACTCGGGAGCCAGACTTGGTTTTTCAGAAAAAAAAATTACGTACAACTGAAAAAAATAGCTAAAAACATCTCAACTACACAGAAAAAAAGGATCGCTTGAATCAAGAAATATATACTTGATTCAAGAGAGATATGCGAAAGGAAGAAAAATTTCGTCATCAAGAAAATAATTTCTCCATTATTAGTAGAAAATTAAATCCTTGAATTGAGAATTTTTTCTCTTGAATCAAGATTGTTTTTCTTGAATCAAGTATTACCATACTTGGACCAAATCTATTTTGTTTTATCCTTAGATAATTATTTCTCGAATAAAAAAAATAGTTTAAAAATAATAATAATAATAAGTAATAGTTTCTTGAATGAAGAATATATTGACTTATTCAAGGACACACATTCTTGGATCAAGAAATTCACAACTATTGTTTTTAACTATTGTTTTATTGTTGTTATTTCTTCATTCAAGAAAGAAGAAAAGACTCGATATTGGAAAGTATATTTCTTCCGCATAACTTTCTTGATTCAAGTAATCCTTTTTTTCTGTGTATATTCTATACATATATTCATAATTTTTATGAACTATTTCAGTTATTTAAATTCGATCTCGATACAATAGTTATTATCGAGCCACCAAACAAGTAAATAGCATATATAAAAACCATAACAGAAAAATAACAGTTTCTGTAACTCACAATGAATTATTCACTGTTAATACTTGATCATTTTTAATTAATATAGTTGTTACAACCAATATAGTCCAGTCATCCTATGGATAAATAGGAAATCTTTGGAAAGTGAAAATTGAAAATGCTAATATGGCCTGAAAGTTGCCGGTAGTCAAATCTTCCGATGAGACAAAAAAGAATCGGGGTTTTGTCGCTTTTTTGAAGATTTCATAACCAGCCAGCATTCTAATTTCTACGTAAAATTGATATTTTATAGATTTTTCGACAAAATATTGATTGAGATAAGTGAAAATCTTGTACTCTCTCAACAAATGGTTAGAAAATCGATTTGCAATCTTAAAATTGATATTGCGAAAAAATGATAAATTTCAGGGAGAATTTGACAAACTTATAAGAAAGTACGGTTCATTCTCTTAAAATTTAAAAAAATTTTGTTGAAAAATATCAATTTTCGGATGAAATACAGGGTGGGGAAAGTGTCGACTGCCAAAATCTACCAGCAGGTAGCCGACGTCAACCTGAATCAATCTTATGCAAAGAGTATGAAATAAAGTATTGCCTAGAATACTGCAAAATACTATGCAGAGAATACCGGAAAATGTAATGCAAGAAATACCGAATAAAGAATTGCAAAAACGCCAGAAAATTTGCGAAGTTAAATTTTTATTATCGATAATCGATTTTCGACTTTCGATTTTCAGAGTTTGATAGCTCACGTGTCACCGCCATCTTTGAATCATCTGTTGCGCTTTATCGATCCGACATCACATGAAAATGTTTTTATATCCCGTGAAAAATAACTCTGCTTAATAATCAAAGTCCGAGCCTACTCCGATGTCGCGATGTCGAATCGATTCTCGCTTCTGATTGGCCTGCACATTTTATGCAATGATTCAAAAACTGTACAATAGATTTTTAAAAAATTTTTACTATTGGATTCAGGTTGACGTCGGCTACCTGCTGGTAAATTTTGGTAGTCGACACTTTCCCCACCCTGTATGTCAATTTTTAAGTCCCCAGCAAAGCGTGCCGACAAATAACTTTTTTTTTGCAACTTTATTGCCAATTTTGGCAATGACCCCAACAGAATATAAAACAATTGTTAAAAGAAAAATCGCTTCAGGAGCTCGAGACGCATCGAATAGCTTAAGCTATTAAAAAAAAATAACTAAATAACTGAATAACTGAAATAATAACTGAAATAACTGAATAATTATTCAGTTTTCACCCTCGAAAAATTTCTTATTTATTTGTAGGTTGAGTTCTTTAATAGTCTAACAACTATTTGTTAATACCCGTAGCAATTTTTCTCTCAGTGAGAACTTATCAAGATACATCAAAACTTGACAAGATTCTATCAGTTGTAATAAAACAAGGATGACAAAATGTAAGCTATCAACTACACACGCGAATTGGCAATTTTAATTATTCGTTGGACTCTATAGTTCGCGCATAAACCGTTTTTAATCGAAGACTCATCGGACGGTAAATATTGGCGATTAAAACGAACCGTATCGCGACGAGCACGTCTCTGTCGAGCTTCTATTACGAAATTGAAGTACCTCTTTTCCCCTTGTCATCGCGTTCTCTTTTAATTCCCTCTTGCGGCCATTTTCTAATCCGAGCTCGATCCGATCCGGTTGTCCAGTCTGAAGCTCCACAATAACCACCAAATTAAATTCAACATGGCCGATCGGGAAGAGAAGCTCGGTTAAATGGTTATTCACGCGGATTACAAACGCTGGCTGACCTTCAGCGAGAAACAAAAAGAGAAATCGTTCGCCGTGAGCGGTATTGCGGGAAAAGGGGGAAGAAAAATTAAAATCGGAACGGAGAGTAAAAATATGCAAAGTCGGCGGAAAATTAGTTTTTCTTAATTGAACCGTCGAGAGCGGAAGGTGGAGAGGGGGAGGGGGTGCGTTCGATCCTCCGCGTAATTGGAATCGTAAACCGGCTATGCTCGTCCCCTTTTCCCTCAGTTTCGAATATGACGCAACGGCGCGAGACTGGAATTGTCGAACGGAGCCACGATTATCGTACCGACGGCTTAATCGTTGATTACAATTCACCGTTTTAAAATAGTTTGATTTTTTTTTACACATTTTCCAATAAAAAGGACTAGAGAAATATTTTAAAATTGAGTAAAAATGACGTGGCAGATGAATAGACACTTAAAAGAAAAATGTTTCAAACGTTTTAATGACTTTTACAGCTTTGAACGATCATTATAAAGTAATCACGATGAATAAAACTGTAGAGCTATCATTGTTGTGTTTATCAAATGAGTTAACCCAACATGTTATAGCATATTGTCCAAAACATTTTAAATTTGTAGATTTTAACGCAGATTCAGGAAGATTTGATCAAGAAATGACATTCAATATTGTGTAGTCATTATACATTGCATTGGCCAAGAATCTTCAATAAAATGATTAACCCTTAAATGCATGATGATGTAAATCTACATCAGTAAGTTTTGTTTGTTTCTCGTTTTGTTTTGTTTTGTTTGTTTTATGTTTCCCTTAATCTATGTTTAATTATTTAGTTAAACATTAAACATAGATTAACATAGATTATTTAGGTAAATAATTATCTACCTGTTTCAATTTATTGTATTTAAAAAGGAAAAATCATGCATTTAAGGGTTACAACAGGCTGTTTCTCAAAAAAAAAAAAAAAAAACAACAACATAACATACACAACATTACGTCTCATAACATTGTAAAATGTTATTTACAATGATTTTAATGGTATTTATTCAATTACTATTATCTTAAGGAGGTTCAATCGTGACTTCAAAGTCAAAATAACGTTTGTAATTTTAATGCATAATGTAATTTTAATTGTGTGTACTGAAAATGGTTTAAATGATCAAATCAATTTTTAATGGTATTACAAAAATATAAAATGATTACCGTGGTGTGTTATTGTAACCTATCGCATTCGAAAACAATTATTCAGATTGATAATACTCAAGTATTTATGCGGTGACCTCGACAAAAAAGAATATAAAATTGTAGGAAAATATTTGAACTTTATACCATCCTTATTTTTATTTCAACCAAACTTTGATAAAAACTATGAAAAAAATTAAAAATATGATTCGTGACAGCCAGGCGCCATAAGACTCAATGTTAAAATTGATCATTTCAAAACCAATTATCTTCTGTTCTAGACGGTAAATCGTTCTGAAATTTCAATATGAGCTCTTTATAGTATTATTATATCTTTTCTATAAATTACAAAGTCTAAACTTCAAAAATTATTTCCACATGTTGAATAGCTGAACCTCCTCAATCCACATATTTGATTTTCACTTTATCAGTGATTGTTGATGTCCACAATCGAGATGAAACACACGTTGGTTGCGATCGAGTTGGGCTGTATAGATAACTCTTCAACTTCCGGCTAGAGCACTCTTTTTTCCGCCTCGTTTTCTGACGCCCCCTATCACGCTCTTAAATTCGAATGATCACGTGACCCGGCGTGGTTTTTCACTCGGAATCCCGACATAGTGGATCTAGCCCGTTCCAACTGATTTAAGTAGTCGGAATTGCCGATGGCGGTACATGCTCTCTCGCGCGCGCCGAGAGCCCGGGCTGGATGTGGGCTAGGAAAATATCCGCTGGCCCGCGGCCAACCGGCAACTCGCGCCCCCCTCGCGAACTCGCCACCCTTTTTTTTCTGTTCCCGTTCGCGTACGGGTTCGCCATCGCTGCCAGATTTGCTTATAGAACTTCGGATTAAAGGTTTACAAAGGGCGAATTACTTTGAGTCAGTTCGCCAGCAGAATTGAATGGATATTTTTTACAGACTGTTCTATACTTGACTTATTTGTGACACCAAGAAAGAACGTTTTAGAAAAATTTAGAATTGTTTATAGTTAATTGTTGTATTTGCAGTAAACTCACACGGTAAAAAAAATGTATTGTATTGGAAAAATCTTATTATCAAAACTTTTAATTTGATTATTTAACATGTGCACAAAATGAAAATGTATAATCAATTAATTTAGAATATAATATATTTGTTTAGTGTTTTAATATTTTAACATAATGATTCACATTAATAATATTTGGTTGTGGAATTCCATATACAAAATCTAATTTTGCATAATCATAATTTGAATTATGTATGTGAACAATTGAACGATACAATATGAATCAACATTAAATTATACATATGTGGATTCCTATAAACAACAGATTTATATCGCAAGCCTATCTTTTTTGCCACGTAGGAATTCAATAAAAATAAAGCCAAATAAATAGTTCTTACACTGAAAAAAAATGATGTTGAACCAATTAAATATGCAATCATATAGTGCCAAGAGGATATTTTGTCAGTTCGATGAAATAATTGTTTAGACTGACAAAATAATTATTAAATCAACCAATAAATGTTTCACTCAAAAGATTTTTATTCCACTCAACAAAATATCCTCTTGGCACTATATGATTACATATAGTAGTACATATAGTAGTAGTAGTAGTATAGTAGTTTAATTGGTACAACAACATTTTTTTCTTAGTGTACACCCTAACTGTGCTACTTTTCATTTACCACCAACTCGCTCGGTACGACTTCACAACGCGATGGCCCATGAAACTTTAGTTTATACTCGACGGAGAATTAGACGAATCAGTACTTCTACAAAGCCCCCAATTTTTATAAATCCGCGGGGAAGTCTGGCATCGTTTATATTCGCGAGTCCCGCGGACGCCGGGAGAATAAGCCGATAGGCGGTGGGGAGTAAGAGCCACAGGGGATTTGCGAGTCTCGCGGCGTTTGCTCGCTCGCCCGCAGCGATTGAATTTCCGATGGTATTGCTCAGGTCCCGCAATCACCTTCCGCGAGTTTGAACAGGACTTCGGGAGAGTCAAGAGAGAGAGAGAAAAGTGAGAAGGGAGAACATAAAGAGCAAAAAATAGTCACTTGTAATCCACAAAAGCTCCGAAAAACCTCTATAGGCCGTGGTTAGGGATACTTGATAAAGTATCGATATTTTTTCTAGAGAAATACCGATATCATATTTTGCCATCTTGTTCTCTAGATCAAATGTAGTAACGCAGTTACTACACCAAGAAGGTGACAAGCAATATGTCGGAACAGAATTCGTTATATAGTCATATGTATGGCCACTTTAAGAAATTTCGTGTCTTTGATCAAAAGTTAAATCGATTCAACCATAATATTTAATCAAGAAAAATCAATTAATCAATTCTTGGATGTATTAGTAGTCGAAATATTACATGTATAAACCTTCAGAACTCTCTTTATTGTAAAAAAAAGCACAGTAATGCCTGTTGTACCAGTAGTGGCCATAGCACCATTTTTTATAAATTTTCAAGTGATCTAAATAATAAATTAGTGGAGCATTTTAAAAATACTGTGAATGTTACACACGATTCTCAATAATTATTAGTGATTTACTTATAGAGTCATTTTTAAGATTTTTATTAACAATAAAAGAAATTGCTCAGATACATTACGATTTTGGTTGTTTTTTTAATATTGTCTTTCGTTCATACGTACAGATATGTATATACATATATTTATATGAGTTGATATTCATCTAAATTGTGTTTTTACACGCCTCAAATCCCAACATGGATGTCCTGCCCTATTGAGAGAGGTGATAACGAAAATTTGATAACTTTAGAAGTGGGGGATCGGTTTGAGCAAAGATTGAGAGGAACGACTTTATTGAGAGAGGTAGCTGTATGCTGTTTGGGCCATGCACAGCCCCGTTCCAAACTAAAGTGAGTCGATGTAATAAACAAATGTTAGCCGGAAGCGATGTAAACACCGGAATCTTCATAACTTATAGCACAAGACATGCGTTCACGTCAGTGGCCTTCAAGTCTGGTGTGAGTTTAGAGGCGATGAAACGAGCAGTGGATAAGATCGAAGGATCGGCAGCTTCTGCAAAGTTTTACAACTTCGCTTTGACTAACCCATCAGATTTTGCGTCAACGGTGATGCAAGGCATTTAATATTAGCCCTTGATTGTTGTTAGCATCGTTCTTTTGTTCGTTACTATTTTTAACCCCTTCGTTTTACCGAATTTCTAGAGTCTGTATAACTGTCATGTGTTTCAAGGTTTGTTCATACTGTTGTCGTTCTTTATCCTATATTTTCCAGTATGTAAGTATTTCTACCTATACATTTTCCTAAAAATTTTCTTATGATTTCCTACACATTCTCCCACAGATTTTCCCATACATACGGAAGAATTTTTGTGGGAAAACGACACGCAAAAGTTTGTTCCTCTACATTTTTTCATATGTTTTAGTACATTTTTCTTATACATTCATGAACGCTAACGATTTTCATGACTTATAACCTCAAGATACGTCAATTTTGATATTGCGAAGTTCATGCTATCGGTACCAATACTACGATAACTAGAAACTAGAATAACTAACTAACTAGAATATCATTTTTGATTGGTGAAAAATTCAAATTTTATTCAGTGATAACCCTTTAACCGGATCTTGTATTGATAAACGGATTTCACCGTTGAACTCAGGATGCTTCCAATTTCCGATTCCTAATTGACGGTAAAATTTTAAATTACTCTGTATAAAGTGGTGCTACAATCTTTTTTTATAGTATTCTTATCTACCTGTGACAAACAAAAGTAAAGATTTTGTAGACTAGTCTATTTATGAATACACCGGTAAAAAAAAGAAAGAAAATAAAAGAATCTGTACTTTTTAGAGTATCGAGCCTCTCTATGCTTGGTATTTCATCGATCGAGCTTTCTTGCCTGCTTCGATACGAATCGTCCAGCCCTCTCTCTCTCTCTCTCTCTCTCTCGTCGAATCCGATGCGCTCTTTTCACCGTGGAAGAACTCGAGACTCCGCAAGTCGATTCCACCCCGGTTTACCTTCCACGCCGGCTGCTTCTGCATAAACAATCTCGGAAAATACAGCGACTGCGGAGAGAGAAAGGGGCTCGGGGTACTTTGAGGTTTCAACGCGATTGTAATAATTTAATACGCCACGCAAACGCACCGACAAGGGATCTAGCGGAAATTCTGGAAAATCGGAACGAGCGTTGCTTATTACATCGCTCAAACGAATTCGTTGTTTAGCCGCGAGAAATCGAACGTTTCGCGCGGGATCGGGAGGAGTAATAGTTTTTCGAAAAGAAACCGCGAGACAAATGACGCGCCATCTTCTTCGCCCAGAAAGAAAGAGAGAGAGGTTCGATGCGCGGAATAAAGCTGCGAGATACGATCGTGAATCCGGCGGGAGAAAAATTGCGTCTGGTCCGGTAACGCCTTTTTGTCCCGGAGGCAATGACGTGAATTTTTCAATGCTAAAGTACGCTGCGGCTCGCCCGGGGAGAATTTATTTTTGGCGCAGGGTAAAAACTCCATGGCCGAGCGAGCTCTCGTCCTAAGCTGCCCGATATCCGCTGCTTCGTTTGCCCGACCGCGTCGATTAATAATCAAAGCCTTTTTCGCGCAAGAAAATTGACGAGATAAAGGAAAACTTCGAAGGCGAAAATTCCCTAGTAGAAATTAATCAGGTTTTACTTGATTAAGTCTAGAAACTGGCCTACAATCAAATCTAGTAACTAGGCAGTAAGCATATCCAGTAACATAATCACAATTATAATTATCACAATTATCACAATCACAATAACACTAAGTTTTACTTGATTAAATCTAGAAACTGGCCAGCAATCAAATCTAGTAACTTGACAGTAAACATATCCAGTAACATAATCACAATCACAATAACACAATCACAATTTTGATTACTTGAAAGCTGTCAGTTTTATTCAAAGTCGCCATGTTTTTGTTGATATCTAGTAAAACTGGCCAGTTACTAGACAGTTACTCGATAGTACACTAGCCAGTTCCTAGTTCAAGTCTAGTTAAACTAGCTAGTTACTGGCTAAAAACACGATTTCAATTCTACTAGGGATAAGAGAGAAGGAAGAGCTAATTTTGAATGTAGATATGCTAGAGGCGCTGCGCGTTAAATTTTCCGGGGAATGCGCGTCATAAATATTGCTGGTTTGGCAAACAGGAAGTGGAGGGAAAAAGGGGAAGACGGGGCGGACAGGTTAGCGGTATCGAGGGTCATAGTTCAACCGATAGACGTTCGGATACGTACGACTCCACGGTTATTATTAAAGCGAGGTCGCGTTTACCACCTGACGCATAAATACGATCAGCCGTCGATAAATTTTTAGAATGACGATCAAAGTTGAATCAAACGCTAAATAAAATATCAACCCCTTTCTTTTTCGTATCTTTAACAAGTTTTCGATCTCAAACGCTAAAAATAAAAAAAGAACGAAATCAATTCATACTAAATTTGTAATTGAAATTAGTGTCAATTAAACAATATACACTTTTTCTAAAATATAAACCTTTAATTTACTCCTGATTGTACGCGTTGACTTGCATGATTAAACTTAACCCTTTGACGTCTGGGGATCTTGAATCGTGTATCTGTTAGTGCCCTCCCATTAATTAACCTCTCACTCTGTGTTCATCGATAGTACCGTAATTAGTATTGTTTACGTGTATTTTACATTAATGATACGGCCCTCTAATTCCATAAAGCTCGGTCTAACCATAAAGTGGAGTGTCAAAGTCAAACGTTAAAGGGTTGATTATAAAGCTGTATGAACTTTTTTTTTAATTTGAATATTTTTCTCTCTCAATTCATTCAGAATTGTTTGTAGAAACAGAAAAATTTCTCTCGTATCTGACACTTGAAAACACAAGTATTCTAGTAGTTGATTAATTTCTGATTGTAGTAACTAAAAAACCTTTATAGCTTACTCATTTTTTACTGTAATAGCTTACTCATTTTTTACTGTAATAGCTGAATATTGTTCTCAGTTGGGTAATAAACCCCATTGATTCGAAGTGAAAAATTTATTGTATTACAAATGAAATAAAAAGAATTCTATGAATTTTCTCACAGCTTTTTTCGATATTACTACTTTTTTCTACTAACTACATTTTTTCCATAAAGTTGTTTTTTTTTTTTAAATTATTGAAACTATTTTTTATTTCACATAAGATAAGGAGATGCACCAAGAACTAAGAAAAAATCAATTTATTCAAATTGAGTTGCTAACTCTCGGATTGCATAATCACAAGCAATAATGGCCACAATAAAAAATGTAAAAAGATTGGTTTCGTACGAGACGGGAGTGTAGGATTTCGTGTGTATATTTCAACATTATCTAGGTAGCAGCTCGAACGTTCTATACGTGACGCGAAGTGAACAAGAGCGGGGTGAAAAAGTTGGATAAAAGAGAGAACAACGAGAGGCAGACAAAAGTAAGAAACGAGTCTTGCTCGTCCCGTTCCCGGAATCTCCTTACTACTCGGTTTTCAACGAGTGCGACTGCGAAAGGGCCCGTTTCTGTGTGTGTGTGTGTGTGTGTGTTCTCTGCACGCGAGCTAAAAGGACCGGGCGTCGCGCGACGGCTCACGCGATTTCGCAATCATGACGACGATATGGCGAGGCGAACTCGCCGAGTTCGGGGGAGGAGTGGGGGGTTGAAACGAGAAAGAGAGAGAGAGAGTAACATGCACCCGTGTGCACCCTTATCGGCCGCGCGAGAGTCGCAAAGTGAAATTATTCTACGTGAAACTCAGCCGGCCGGTGTTCCGATATAGCGGCTGCTTTGTGCCTGTGAGCCACGGGAGGGGGGGGGGGCTCGGTCAGGATCAAAACTCTCTTTATCGGTCCTTGTTATTATTATTACTGCCCTCTAGTTGCCCTTTTTTCTGCTCTCTCGCTCCTCTTGTTTTCTTTCCTTATCGTTATTGCGCCGATACGCGCGAGCATTTTATCAAGCGCGGTTTTACGCTCGCGAAATTTTTTTTTTTATCTAATATTTACAATGAGCGCACGCGCCCATACGCTGTGCACCTGCCGTGTCATTACGGTTAAGTACGAGACTTCGTAACGACGTTCTGCCCCTTTTCTTTTTCGTTGCACTGTGTTTATGCGTTTATAATTGCTATACTCGCCAACCCGCGAACGATTCTCTCGTGCTCGAATCGACTATTTTCGAGTTAGCATCGTACTTGGGATTTTACCTCTTCGAGGATTGGTGGTTTTTCCGAACGGTGTACCGAGAAGAAAGGTATTTACTTAATATTTTAACGTGTACAAATAAAAGTGCATCCAATTAAATATTCCTTTGAATAAAAAAATAATATTAATAATATTTCTTTTAATTAAAGGTTTTTAGGTTTTAGATTTATTGCTATATTTCCGAATGAATAGTTTCAACAAATTATTATTTTTAGTTTACATATGTATATTCAAAATAACATATTGACTGTTCGATGAAATAGTCGTTTAGTCCAAATATTTGTTTAATCAAACATTTTTCACCCAACTCATTGTCTTATGAAGTATCGTTTTAGCAGTACAGTATGATTTAACTAAATTTTGTTCTAAGTATACAAATTTATACAAGTCTCAAATATCTACCCGGGTCAAAAGAATTGATCTGTTTTCAAACTTATAATACTTTTCAATTAATTTTATATTCTATTTTGAATACGAATTTGGTTGTTTTTTGCCCGTATTATTCACATTTCAGACCAATTTAAGACTTTTTTATGACATTATTTGATCGGTTTTTAATCGCCTTCAGATTAAAATTCGACTTTTTTGTCATTAACATTAATCTTGTTTTGTTCTAACAAGATTTAAGCAAACAATTTTGTCTAAGTTCCATAATTACTCTTATTTTGATCTTTCGTAATACATTTATTACACAAGTCAGTAGACCAAAAATAGATTAAAATGTACTGAATAGTTCAAAAACAGATCAACGAGTTCAAATATCGATCACTTAGATTAAAAAGTGTGCAAATTTTTCGACCCGGGTAACTAATACACTCTTCTAAAATATTAGAGGAACGCTAATCGGTGTTTGTTTTAAAAATCAGTTTCTCATTTAGATTTTGTTTAGTTTTAAAAACTTTTGGAATTTTTTTTCATAAGTATTACTTTTAATTTCTTTGAGTGTATACCATGTGATGTACATACAGCATTTTAAAGAGCTCTACCGAGTCTATAATCTGGAGCAAAAGAAAAATCCCAAGTAGCTTCTCGGCAATCGAAATATTTACATATTTCGATAGACGAGTAGCCTTCGTGCGCGCGCATCACAATCAGCTAGTGCGTCAAACTATATGCCACCCCCGGGAAACTTTTCCCGCCCCTTCTTTCTCAAAAACGCCCGGCTTCTTTTCATTTTCCCTCGCTCGCAGCGAGCTTTGCTCTCTCGCTCTCCTCGTCGTCGCGAAAGCCGCTCTCGCACTGTCCATTTAATTTGTCACCGCGAGAGAGAGTTGATACAAAGTTCCGCAAACTCGGCGTCCGCCTCTTACCGAGATTGCGAGAAGAATACGAAAGGAGGTGTGGCTGAAACGAAAGAAAGAAACGATAAGCGCGTTTTCACCCCGTCGGGATATTTACTTCGGAATTAACTCGCCACCATTTTCTTACCACCTTTCGTTTCATCCGCGATACAGAAACTTTCGAGACACTCGAGCGAGCGTAATAAAGGACGAGTTACACAGATTTTCGATTTTTTTTATTCTTTTGTGGTCTTTTGAGTCGAGGTATGAGATTCATTTCAATGTAAAAATCTTCAACGTGAGTATCTTGTTTTAATTTTATGTCAATCCAATTATCTTCCTTTTGATGTGTGTGAAAAAATACATCCAAAAAAGGTTAAGAGGATAGTTATCTTGTTAGCTGAACAGTCTTAGCTGGAAATGATCGTTTAAAAATGACGATTTCAATTCTTAGCTTTTTTGAGTAGTATATGTAAGAATTGTAGGACCAAACAAGACTCAAGTCAGAAGATTTTTTGTTCAAATTTATTATTCGATGTGTGAATTCAAATTCTGTATGTTAAAACAGAAAAAATCAATGTTTTTATCACCTCGTAGAAAATTCAAGTGCTTAATGCATGAATTTACAATTCTCTCAGTTATCTCATTCACACCAATGATTCACACATACTCTCACTCAAAAATATGATCAAACTTATTAACTCAATTTTTGTCAGTTTTGACATCTCACTCATAAATACGGTTAATTCACATTTATTCATTCAAGTTGAAACATTATCTTTCCAATTAAAATAGCGAGATTTCCTATCCTCTTCATCAATATTATTAGTTGTTCTACTAGCTAAAATTATAGTGCATTTTTTCAAAAATGAAATAGACTTCTATTACCTACTCATAACCTTCATTTCTCTTATTAATAACAAAATTCAAAAAACGATCCTTCTCCATTCTCATCAGTTTTTATATTCTTCCTTTCAAAAAATTGACGATCGATCCTTCTGGATCTTTCGACCTACTCTCTTTTGTTAAACTCCCGAGAAATCATTCTTACATAAAAAGAAATTCATATTGATAGACTTAGTATTTGATTCTTATTATAATAGGATTTAGTTTATTTCCACGATTTTTAAATATGTTGACGTCATTGTGAATATTTCATGATGCTTCTTATGTAGGTATACTTCCAAAAGATATTAAAGAAACAACCAGAGTCGTAGTGTATCTGAGCAATTTCTTTTATTGTTAGTAAAAATCTTAAAAAAGACTCTGTAAGTAAGTCAATAATAATTATTGAGAATCGTGTGTAACATTCATAGTACTTTTGAAATGCTCCACTAATTTATTATTTAGATCACTTGAAAATTTATCAAAAATGATGATATGGCCTGGTACAACAGGAATCACAGTATAATTCAACTCTTTTTTTACAATAAAGAGAGTTCTGAAGGTTTATACATGTAATAATTCGACTAATAATAAGAATTGATTAATTGATTTTTCTTTATTAAATATTATGATTAAATTGATTTAACTTTTGATCAAAGACACGAAATTTCTTAAAGTGGCCACAAATGGTACATCTGCCCTACCCATTTAGCAGTAAATAAAGACTACTCATTAAAAGTAATTAAGACATTAAAACTAAGCTTCATTAAAGTATTAAAATTTATTAAATTACATAATTTTCATCCAACATGTTCTCATGTTGTGGTTGATGTTTAGGGTACATCTACCTTATATGACATAATAAAGTTTAATACTACAAAATTTTAGGAAAATTTCAATTTTTCACAACTATTTTGTCGTTCTTATCCCGATCAGACAATTTAGTACACTTTTTGCCTCGGATTTTCTCGTTTCGAACACGAATGGCGTAATTTCAGGTCGGAGAGATCGAAGCTCGTGTCTCGCGGTTATTTTCGCGGATCGTATTATCGCGTACTGGCGAGTCTTCCGTTCCTCTTCCTCTTACCTGACCAACCACCGATCGCACTTCTCCGATCGTGTCGGCATTCCTTAACGAGGGTGTACTTTTTCAGTCATTAGACGATCGCAATCGCGCTAACCATTGTGATTACGCGTCGACGTGCGCGGACGCGAGGAGGAGCGAGCTAAAGAGCGCGCGTGCGAGAGGGAGAGAGAGAGAGAGAGAGAGAGAGGGACAGACAGAGAGAGTGAGAGGGGTAACGCTCACGTGCCTAAGTGGCCCCGCCGACTCGGAGGGGAGAAAATTGCCGGCCAGTCGGAGGGGGGAGGGGGACTTTTGCTACCTAACAACACCGAACTCGCCACGAACCGCGAATATAACTCGAAATCCGATATCTCCCGAATTCACCTCCCGTCTCGGGGCTAATTAAATCCGGGGGTTGATCGATGATGGGCAAATATGGAAAACTTTCCCCCGACGATTAATAATCGTCTCGCTAACGAGGGGAACGACGAATTTCTTTTTTCACCCCGACGTATCACTTCGCGGGAATTTCTCGCGTGTCGAGCTTATCGAATTAATTTTATTGGTTTACGTTTTTAAGCCGTGTCCTACGTAATCTGCACCGCAGAGAGGGGGAGGAGGGTGAAAAAAATTGCACCGTCGGCGAATATTCGTAGGATTTCGAGCTCTCGACGGTAAATTTGGCGAATGCGTTAGTGGATTACGACCTTACGCGCCTCGGTATAATTAATAAGGTTTACCGCGATATTCGCGGAGGGCGAGAGAGCTTAAGAGATGCCGGGGGATAGTCAAGTACCGTAATTTTTATGCTCACATGATCGCCGACCGTTACGTTACCCCCTACTTATTCGTTTCTCCCACTCGCATTCGTGAAATCGCAGCGCGATAAGCCGTCATCCCCCCATCCCCTCCCCTCCCTCTCGCGAGAATCGCTGAGAGGGGTTGTAAAACACCGGAAACGATAGCGGCCACGAGACGAAATGACGGCCGAGCACGTTGCCCGCGGTGTGGAATTTGTTTCGCCTCCGGCCGCTCGTATATTTATCGCACGCCGTTTCTTCGCTTTCGCGCTACACGAGACTCTCGTCGGCCGAACGATTAATTTTTGTTTCTTAAGGGGTTAGGGGGGTTTCAAAGGCTTACAAAACGTACAATTTTACGATTTTTTTTATCTAACCAACAAAATATTTCATTCCATCAATTTACCATATAAAAGATATATATTTTATAAGTAATTTGTGAAATTTTCATCGAAAAATATTGAAAATTAAGGCGTGGACATGTTGTCTCCTCTGACCCCTCAAAAAAAAGTTCTCTCGGCGTAGTCATGATAACTCATGACAAACTCATCCAAAATGCAAAAACCAAAAATTTTCTGTTAGTAGATGCTTAAAGCTCGTACTTGAACGAATGAAACAAAAAAAAAAACAAAAATTGCATTTTTGGCGGCATTGAGAACAAAAGAACCCCTTTTTTGAGTAAAATTTGCACCTTTCATGGCCTTGAAAAATCACTTAAAATAAAAATAAAAAAAAATCCTTCGTTCAAGCACGAGATAATGCTATTATGGGGAAGTGTGCAAAATTTGAAAAAGATCGGTTCGTAAGTTTTCGAGAAATCGTGACTACCCATTTCAAAAATGTAGTTTCGAGAGAAACAAGATATACCTTCGACGTGTCACGCTCGGTCCGCCTGATGGGCGGAACATCCGAAGGCTATATCTCTTAGAATATTACTCAGATCGTTTTGAAATTTTAAGCGAATATTCTAAACATATTAAATTATTAGATAAGCAAAAAAAAATCGATCTTTTCAAATTTTGGAACCCACTTAACCCCTTAACCTAACCGCGCCCGCGAAAGGAGGAAGATAGCATCGGGGATTTGAAAAGTTGCGAGATATCCTCGAATAAAAATAAGCGGCTCAATCTTTATCGCTGGGTAAACATATTCCTGAAAAAAAAAAAACGGTAAAAGCCAACAAAATACACGGAAAATCAGTTCACGCATCACGTAATATCGTGTGTCACGCGAGGCATGCACCGTATACTGTATTTTTATCGTTCGTTTTATTACTAGAAAACAAAATTGTTCGCTGAAAAGTACGGCAATATGCGGAATGCGGGTCGTGCGTTTCTCGCACTTGATAAAAAATATTCCGGTCGTTCGATAGTTGCATTCGCGCTTGAATTAGAATGTTCTCATATTGTCCTATCGATTGTGCACTTTATCGTTATTATTTTACATCAAAAATTTTCAGAATACTTTTGAAATGACGATTCTCGGCTGGGCTTTTACAGTTCTTCTCAATTTCTAACATTTTTTTAATTATTTTATTTAAAGTCGCTGTAACTACATGGTCATTAGCGACTACAGTATAATTACACAAAACAGTGAACAATCATATTACAGTAAACGTAGAAGTCATTGGGTGGTGTTGGTATAAGCCCTGCAAGGAGTAGTGTCGTGCGATTAAATTATTGTGTTCCTTAAATCTTATCGATTAGGTTTAATTTTTTTAAGAACAATAAGGTGCTCTGAAAGCCTTGTTGCGTGTTGAGGTAGTCGGTCAGGGAGTCTGGTGTATCGCATAGAGATTAATTTATAACTTTATTTTGAATTTTCTTCACTAGTTCTTCGAGTGGTTGAATTGACAATACCAATCAATTAAATTTTTGTTCAAATTTATTAAAGGTCAATTTTTAACATCGAGATCATTATTATTTAACATTATTTAACAATACATTGAGTTATAAGTTATAATATAATGGTAATTTATGAAAATTTTAATACATTAACATTTTGATTTAGTTTAGCAGTATTCAGTCTTCTTAATAAACATTAGTGTTAGGGTTTTAGCATAAAGAGAGACACTCTTTATGATCTAGTAGTAATTCTATCGGTATTTTTAGAGCTCTGTGATTTGAACGTCCTATAATTAGATACCATAATGATATTGGAGTCTAGTAATAACCACAAAAAATCATACATGTCTTGGAGATTAGGTGGCCATGAAAGAGTAGTAGGTGTGTCCAATTCTTAATCCAGTGTTTAACACTGTTATTGTTGAAGTTGAAAATGGAATCCCTGATCATATGTAACTTTAGAAGGAATAAATATCTCCACTCTATGTGCCATTAATGGGGCACATACTACTAACTACTATTATTGCTACTATTACTCTACAATAACTACTACTACTACTATTATTACTACTACCACTAATACTACTATTACTACCCTAAGGGGTAGTAAGTAACAGTGGTGCTAAAAATGTACTAATTCTTCCTCATTCGATAAGAAATTGAATTATCGGAGTAAATATTGGACTTGGATGGTTTTTGGATCGTGTATCGAGCAATTTTTTGTCGCAGCCACTACCATCCCTCTTCAATCGAGCCGTCCATTCCAGCGTCGTCGATGGCGCAAAAAAACCAGAGTGGCTGGCCGAAGGGAGGGGGAGAAACAGGGCTTTATACACGCGTAACATTTATTTTTATATATACGACTCGCGCATGCGCCCGACGTTTATTTTGTTTAACGATCTCCCAACCGTGCAACCGAGCAGCGTTTGATGCGACGCGAAGTTAACGATCATCCCTCCCCCCTCCCCCCTCCTCCTCTTGATTGGCCCATCCCCATTCACGCGAGCCGCGAGACTTCGATCGGGACTGTATTACGCGCTCGTACACACGCGGAGATATACGATTATCGGTGACCCCGTAAAAATATAAGTAGGAGCAGAAAAAAATTGTTTTCCCTCGACTTTCTTACACACTCGGCCACCCCCCGGAAAAGAAAAGTCCACCCGCCAGGTCTGTCGTAAATCGCTCCGTATTAAAAAGTATAAAAATGCCAATTCATCCCCCTCCTCGCTCCCTCTTACACCACCCCTTCCTTTATTTTTTTTTTATCCCTGCGGATGCGGAGGCGAGAGAAGTTTAACGGATTACGGGGTAACGACGGTGCTCGTTCGCTGGTTATGTGTAATGTTCGCCGGCCCATAATAGTACGTACTCTCGCGAAGTAATAAAACGCCCGTAATATTCGTAAATCGCACGTGCTCGTGCGCGCGTTGCGCGCTACGAGGGTAAAAATCATATATGGGTGAGAAGTGGAGCGCACGGTGTACCGTCGGAGTCGCGAGGCCGCTCCACATCTTCCAGCCGAGCCATCGACCCCAATTCGCGCTCGCGAGCTTTCGTATTAATCTCACGACATACGGTAATAAATCCCTAGTAGAAATGAAATCGAGTTTTTAGCCAGAAACAGGCCAGTTTTACTAGATATCAACAAAAACATGGCGACTTTGAATAAAGCTGACAGCTTTCAGGTTGTCAAAATTGTGATTGTGATAATTGTGATAATTGTGATTGTGATTATGTTAGTGGATATGTTCACTGCCTAGTTACTAGATTTGATTGCTGGCCAGTTTCTAAACTTAATCAAGTAAAACTTAGTGTTATTTATTATAATAATTAGTGTTAGGGTGATTGTGATAATTGTGATAATTGTAATTGTGATTATATTACTTGATATGCTTACTGCGTAGTTACTAGATTTGATTGCTGGCCAGTTTCTAGACTTAATCAAGTAAAACTTGATTTATTTCTACTAGGGATATATCAAATTAGTCGCGTATCGCGAGGCTCGATTAGAGAGCCGCGAATTTTTCCGGGCTCGAAGATTAATATCGAAAAAGAGAGAGGGAGAAAAATGAGAGAAGTATGCGAGACTTGTCGCGGAATTCATCGAGAAAATTCGCGTTATCGCGATAGGTAACGTTAATGATCGATGATTAAAAAAGACCGAGTCATTAATTTCCCGAGGGTTCGGCATCGCTTCGATTCCAGGTTACCCGCTACATTAGATTACCTCTGGGCTGTGCGGGAGGGAGCGAGACGTCTGTGAAAAGAAGCCGGAGAGTTTGTAACCCCCGGAGAAGTGTGTGCGAGGAGAGAGAGGATAGAAGAGAGAGAAAAGGAGGTCGTCGAACGACAATTGTAGAAAATAACTTTTCCTTCTACTCGGTCCGTTCTGGCCGATTGGGATTAGAAATTGATCATTACAGGGTATGGCTGGTTTAGCCCACCGATCGTGAAGAGTGAGAAAGAGGGTGGGAGGGGGTCGAAGGGGGTGAAGAATAGAAGGGGGTGATGGTAATAAATTGCCGGCTCTCTGTAATTCCGCGGGAATTCTCTCATTGGCCTTTCATCGACAGAGAGTGGCCCTCCTCCGAATCCCTCCGGTGGCTAGCCCACACGCTCCTTTACGATAAAGACGAGAGAAACTGGGTCCTCTCCTATGGAGTAAAGATCCCCTTCCTTATCCTCCTCCTCGTAGCACTGCGGCTTTTTCGCGGAAATGCCGATGGTCTCGTCCGGCTTTATACTCTCTCTCTCTCTCTCTCCCCC
>NCVS01001069.1:0-23394 GCA_003055095.1 Goniozus legneri | reverse complement strand
AAT
This sequence comes from Goniozus legneri, assembly GCA_003055095.1. Classification (NCBI taxonomy): domain Eukaryota; kingdom Metazoa; phylum Arthropoda; class Insecta; order Hymenoptera; family Bethylidae; genus Goniozus; species Goniozus legneri. The sequence goes on along the minus strand of NCVS01001069.1, from coordinate 23,391 downwards.
TCTAAAAAAATTTTGATTCCAAAGGTATATAACCCCTTAATCGTTCCGGTAATAAATTTCAGAATCGTGGTATTGACATACAAACTTGTTTCTATGTTACCCATAACAACCACATTATTCCAGGAGCCGAACTTATCGCTATATGTGCTACCATAACTGACTCCGTCAGACGTAGTGCTCCCAGCTAGAGTCATTACTACCTTCGTTGTACCATCGACTACCTCGTTGCTACCCCATTGATATCTTCTTGTCACGAGTCTCTGTAGCTAAGTTCTTCAGAATACGAAGCTATTCCATTATGAACAACTGATAAATGCGAATGCATACCACAATGAGTAATAGATCTCGTAATTTTAACTTTACAATGGATTACATCGATACTTTTATATTCGGCAGCCTGTAACAGCTGGATATACGCCGTGTCCAACGTTACTCCATTCTTATCTATCTCACATTTGTAGTAATTTGTAGTAATGATATTGTTGTCTTATTGACATTATATCCCGAACACTCGTATCCATTTAAGGCGCCAGCGTTCTCGTTGATATCAGAAGCACGCGTGACGTTGATACACGCCAACAGCAGCACAAGTATTATCAACATTCGGGCCAACACCTGAATATTACCACGAATTTCCGGTTTTGTATAACAATCAGTCATATTTCGTGACACCTAAGACACATATACTAAAAAAAATTGGTACAAAATATGATTGCGATCGGATACTTTCGGCACAGTATTTATCTAATCATGGTTGGGTTCAATTGAGCCCTGCATCCTCCATTATAAATCAACCGACCGTATTAAAACCTAAATCTGAATCGAAATGGGAATATTTAAGCGCTGGAAGATTGGCTTCATCGGGCCTATACAGCCAAAAGGAAATTGATGAATTGAAAGATCATCTGACGTTTCTAGCTAAATGATCATCTATGCAGAATAATATTGTAAAAGCTTTTACAAGGTCAGAAAAACTGAACGATAAAATGTCTATGTTTAATTTGATAGATGAGTCGGCTTTAGAAAAAATAGCCCAATCAACTCTCTATAAAATATGGGGCGGGGCAGTTAATTTTGGCCTGACTAGTGCGGGAGGTATTTGGATTTGGATAATTTGGAATCTAATAAAGACGAGATATTATCCACAGTAATACTCGGGTATACTTTACATTCGGCTTATGGATGTAGCTTCCATATTTTGGCAGGATTGTGGAGTAAATTAACAAATTTGTTAATGCATAGAGCAAATTTAATCGAAAACCGAAAAACAAAGGCGAAATCACCATTTCCAAAAACAGAGAGTAATTTCGTTCGACAGCAGTCGCTGCTTTCTATGGAAAATGAATCTTGTCAGGTTCCAGAACTTAATCAACCAATTAGTCTCAAAGACATAATAAAAAAAAAAGAATTATAATGTCATAATGTAATAATAATGCAACGTAAAGTAATATGCAATGTATGCTGTGTTGCTATTTTGCATGTTTTATATATGTATGTTTTTCTGAATGTATAAATAAAATTCTGTATCTCAATTAAAAAGTCGCACGCGGGTGTTATTTGTAGATATACTTGTTCTATACGACATTGATTCCTTGATTGATTTTCGCGGTTAATTCGAAATATCGAAAATTTACATTAGACCTGTAAGTAAAAGAAATTACGTTGAAAAAAGTACAAAAATAGTACGTGTAATCCGTACAAAAACGTAGTAGCGAATGATTATCAAATTAACAAGAAACTGAATTTACTCAACAGCCGTTGTTCCTATCGAGAAAATGTATTAAATGTTACTTGCAGAGCTCAATGAGACGAGCATTTTGGCGCAAAGAGCACTTTCCAATCATCAATAGGTATTGAGATACTGTAAAACACGAAAAAAACATAAACAATTGATTTCCTGCTAAGCTATTGTTTATACAAAAAGAAGTGTAGATACCTTTCTTGTGGAGCTTAAAGAGACACAAATTTTGGTGCTAATTACAACTCTTTATCTTCAATGCTTCTCGAGATATTCGCAAAACAACGAGAATTTTAACAAATTTGCAATAAAATGGCATTACCAGTGGCCGTAGTGATTTTTCCTTAAAATTTCGCTTCTCAGTTAAGGTTTCTTATAAAAATCCAATTTCCGTTTACAAACACCCCTCACAGTTTAAAAAAATATTGTTATAAACAAAAGAAGTCATATTCATGATTTTTTCGGATGTATTTCATCTAAACCCACACATTTTCGTTAAAATTGTATTAAAAACAAGAAAAAACACATGCAACGCTGAAAAAAACCGTCCTCGTAACTTATTTTTACATATTATTAATAAATATTTCTTTGTAATTCGATTTTATTCGAGAAAGTCGAAATGTTTGTCTCATCTCACTCATGCGATATACCACGAGGTCTTAATTTAACCGTGATTTATTATTAAAACGTATTTATGAATAAGAAAAATTAATTTATACGCCGAAAATATCGCACTAGAAACGGTTTTTCGAATATAATTATTGAATACGGAATTGAATTTTATTTTTGATTACATATTTAGATTCCTTATTTTCTTACGATTCATTTGGTATATTGTAAGTAGATAATATACCCATGCATTGTTTAAAAAATGGCTGTAAAACTAAGAAAAATAGTCGAAAACGTCACACTTGCAACTTATTTTGCTCTATAATTATTACATACCAAATTTTCATTAACTTTTAACTGAAGAATCGGATTGTTCGTTTTTTCTGATTAATTTGATCTCCTATAAGTTGACAATAGCTGTATTAATTAATCTGAAAATAGCGTTTAAACATTCGCCCGTCGTTAAGTTATCGGTTCGAGAATATACCCCTCTCGCTCGCACACTCGTTCCCTCTCACTCGCTCCCACGCGGCACGAAAGTGAGCGGTGCAGACGTATACGTCTGTCCTTGTCTATCTTCATCACTACCGGCGCGGGACCTCTTTTAGCAAATTTTGATTTTTTAAAAATGCACCACTCAAAGAAACAAACTACATAGACATTTTTATAGATTTTCACCCGAGGAATCGATTGTGATGGTCGAAATTTTTTCACCCCTGAAGGAACTATGAGAAAACTCGATTTTAAAACTTTAAATCAATTTTTCTAAAGGAAATAATAATTACACAGGGAATCTGGTCAGCTCAGAATGTAGCTTGATTCTTTCTCATGTAATTTGAAAAAAAAACGGCGAAAAATGTTAATTTTTGGCGAAGATACAGCCTCTCGAAGTTAGCGGGTGCATTGAGTTACGCGCTGCGACTCGTCGCGCGCAATTTTTGATCGCCTTTTCCGGCTAAATAGTTCACAACAATTAAACATTTAAATATACCATTTTGTTCGTCTCGACGAGATCTACAACTTTTACATTTAAGCCTGAGCCCTATCTCTTAAGGGTTTCGAATAAATTGAGAAAAACCGATTTTTGCAACTTTGCGAATTTTTTTGCAAGCTGTGCAACGGTTTCGAAAAAAATTAAGTTACGCGAAGTTTTCTATTCATCCCGAGATTAGCATTTTTTGTTTCCTGTACCCAAACTTTTCCTCAGATTCAGTTCGTTGACTGGACTAGGTAGCTCAAGAAGAGTTGTAGAATACCTTACTCACCCACCTTATCACCGATACCTATTTACCTTACCTTATCTTACTCATTGGTCTTCCTCATATTTTTCTGCGGGATTCGATAGAAGTCGTTTCATTAAAGCTCAATGGATTTTTTCACATTCTCTGTAAAAATTAATAAGAATTAATTCGTTAAATCTCATTAATTTTCTTCTCCTGCCCCTTTCAGCTGCAATTCGTAGTGCCCAGACGCGACCAAACCACGCATTAATAATAATGAACGCGGAAGATAAAAATACATAGGAAATTCATATTTTATCTTTATTTGATGATATTAATAATAATAAATGATTGAAACAAATATATTCTGTTTAAGATTGATATTTGATTATTACGCGCTTATGTGATACTCACGTATCATTTATTTGAAAGAAATTGTTGCTCAGTATAGCATACCAGGGTAATGTACATTACATGTGTCGTAAACAAATTAAATTTTGACAGCAAAGTCATAACTCCCGGTTTGCAATACTGAGCAACAATTTTTTTGAAATAAATAATACGAGGGTATCATACGTGCGTTCGAATCCCGTGTCATGATTTTTTTTAAATTTTATTTCTATTGGTAATTTTTTTTTTTAATCGAGCAATCGACCCGCTATTACCTAAGGGATCAATTGCTCGATATAAGAACTAAAACTCATTTTATTATATATTTTTAAATTATATAAGTCGAATGGATATGTATAAAACAGAAAATATTTGTTTCAATCGTTTATTATTATCAATATCATCAAATAAAGATAAAATATGAATTTCCTATGTATTTTTATCTTCCGCGTTCATTGTTATTTATTATATTAAGTTCTAATCACTTCGAATCAAAATTGACGTGAAATCCGCTGGATTCTAAAATTTCGAGATTCTGCATTTGACGCCTCTGTGAACTAGTAACATTCATAGAGGGCGCGTCATCGGTTTCCCCCAGAATCTAGGAGTCTCCCTGTCTCCATTCTACCATCAATGGCCGCATCCTCACTACAGTGGACGTTTCAACTGGGAAACCACCGTCACCAGCACAAGGCAGTTACGCGCCATTTCTCGTAGTCGTAGTCGTAGTTTCTCGGACGTATTTTTCCGAGCTCCCTTACAATAATCGAACTTCAAATTTTCATAACCTGAACAACTTGTATTTTCGCGAGCGATCAAGCAATTCAGTGACCTACGGCTCGTGACTCTTTTGTTTTGTGAACATAGTTGATGATTTAGTTTGTAAAACTATCTTCGTCAGAAGCATTCATTTACTCACGATTGCGAGTTTTTCGACAAATTGCCATAGATATGACAAATAATATTTACTATAGCTTCTTCATGTGAATAAAATTCGTACATGACGTGATACCTTGTTGTTGTTAATCTAACAAATCTCTAACCGAAAGAATTTTACCAACTCGGCGAGAGATATCAAAATTGAATCGTCTGTTGACAAACAAAGAATCGAGATTCAGAAATCTGTAGTAATCAGCTTGAACGTATATCAAAAGTTAAACCTAAGCCTAACCCTAAGCCTAAGCCTAAGCCTAAGTTTAACCTAAGCCTTGTCATTATTTTGTTAAGTCATTCTTAACAAAATTTTTATTTCATCGTTTTTTTTTTCGATTCTTCCTTTACGTTCGATTCAAATGCAATGACGATTTGTTTAACAAATAATGACAAGTGTTAAATATTCAACGTGAATAAGTATCATTATTTTTAATATCAAAACAGATTCTAGGTTTTTAATACTTGAAAATTTTTAGTGCTTCGAATAAGAGAACTCTTGACCGGACTACAGTTATTTCCTCTACATATGCTAGTGCAGAAAGAAGCTGCTTTACATCGTTTACAAATAATAACTCGCTACGAGAGACTGTGAGAATTAAAGTTTATACGCTTGAATTGCTTGAGACCTTAACACTACCAATCTTTATAGGTCCAGTACTAAGCGCATCTCTAAATATGTCGGGAACGCAATCGTTCACAGGCGCGAAAGACAAACCTGTGGTAGCCTCGACAGAGTCAATGGAGATCCAGAGGCTCCGACGTAGGGTCGATGAGTTAGAACGCGCCCTGCGTGACGAGTCCCTGAGGCAGCAGAGACGGGTGGTAAGCGTCGATGGACATACGACTACCTACGTACAAGGTACACAGTACACGACAGTAACACGAATAACCCCGAGGCCAAAAATCTACAAAGAACATGGTACACGCGAAATGCAAGATGAGTATGCTCGGGCCCGAGCAGAGAGGGGTCTGGACAGACTGACTAGACTGGGGCCTAGAATACCTTAAGAATCTGTACTTTTGCAATAAATATTACTTCACGAACTCACAATTTGAACTTCAATTCGAGAGGAATCTCTGAAAGCCTAACCTAAGTTCTCCAAAAACAACAAATGATATACCGGAAAAGCTCCCAAATTCCAAGAACTTATTTCCCTGACGAAATTGGGACATAATATGGGACATAACAGCACATACAATGCAATATAAAATTATAAAATTTATTTATAGCAAAGTCATATATTTCAATTCATTTAATTCATAGCTGAATTTTCACTGATTCATTCTGAAGAATAATGCATTTATTTCAAAACTGTAATACTATTATATTTCTTATTCATTGTAGATAAAATGTTAATAATATTTGTGTTGTTGTTGGCGTGGACCAACCTCACGCGTGCTTTCGATGGCAATGAGGACGTTAGCACCTTAATCGAATACAACTGTTCGGAGTTTATCGTCAGTACAACAATATCATTTATAGAAGTCGGGGAATGTGAGATTGAAAAGAACGAAGTAACGTTGGACTCGGCGTATATCCAACTGTTGCAAACTTTCGAGTATAAGAACATAGACGTAATATACTGTAAAATTGATATTACGAGATGTGGTATTCATTCTCATACATCAGTTCTTTTTAATGAAGTCGCCTCGTACTCTTAAAGAACTTAGCTACAGGGAATGTATGGATATTTTCATCTCAAGATAATGCCAGGCCAGATAATCAATAGGATCGCGATAAATGGTACAACGAAAACAACAATGATTCTAGCTGGAAGCACTACGACTGACGGAGTCTGTACCGGTAGCTCATATAGTAATAACAGACATTATTTGAAAATTTCGATTTTTTTAATAAATTACTGAGTTTAGAGATTATTTTAAAAGACGGCGACAGTAAAGATGTAAATGCAATAGAGTTATTTGATGAGTTGTGTGCTTCCCAGGATATTTTTCAGAAGAATGATTTTAATATTCGAAAACCTTTTGTTTATTCCTAATTCCTGTACCTTTTTTATATTCTTAATTACAACTTTATATCCAATAATTTAGCTTTCCCTAACTTTTCAATTGCCTTAAGAATACTGTTAACTTGACCTGTTGGCGTAACAAGTGGCGAACATAGTTTTTCTGAATTAAAATTGATTAAAACTCATCTAGAAGCAAATTAGTAGATAAATATAAAACTAAACTGAAAGAAGAAAAAAACTTATACCGTTCTAATAGTGATACCACTTCAGATCCTAGATCCGGTACCGCAATAGGTAAGTGTATTTTTGATTTATTTAAATTAAAATATAAATTTTGTTCATGTAATTCTAAAGTTTGAACGATTTTTTATTTAGTCATGTAAATTTCACGTAATGTAAATTATTTTGGGGTTCACCTTTTACAAACAAATGAAGAAATTGAAGCGAGTTTGAATTTTTTTTTTGTTTTGTTTGTTTGTTTGTTTGTTTTTGGTTTTTATTGGCTAAGTCCATGGCACATAGTTCTAGAAAATTGGCGAAAAACTGTTGAATATCGTCGTGATAAAATTTCCGTGATAAAAAAGAAAAAAAAACTATCAATAGTATAATCCAAGATTGGTCTATTCGGAAAAATCCAAATGGCTATATATTAATTGAAGAAAATTTGCTTTCTTAAAATTAACACAGAAAAATAACAATAATTCGGACTTGAATATTTTTCTTGAAAATCTCTATAAAATATGTTTAAACCAACAACGGTATCAAGCAGCTGCGGCTCAAGAGTATTAATTATTATTCAATCTGATAACTGAAATGACGGTGTCCGGGTCGAAAAATTTGATCTGTTTTTTAGTCGTATGTAAAACTCTGTATTTTGTTTCATTTTATTGTTGATTTGTTCGATTTTTTAGTCGCAGTTTTCTCATACCTGGCTAAAATTCCGACTTTTACGTAATTGGTTTCTTGTTTAAATACAGCCAAAAAGCTAATCAAATTTTTCGAGTGGGATCTTATTCTCAACGAAGTTCAAATACCGTCTTTTTTTATCATAACCCTTTCTCTAGAAAAAAAATTATTTAAACATTTTCATTTTAGTTAACCAATAATTTGAAAACTAATTACGTTGCATAATTTGGTTTTTATTATACTAATATGGATTAAGTACTATAGTTAAATTTTTAACAGCCATGAAATTAATCATTATTTGGAACTAAATATATAGTTGATGAACTGGTGTGTTAAGAAATGATTAAATTGGTGAGGTTGAACTAGAAAGTATTAACGTGTGCCGGGGTTGAGAAATTGGTTGTGTGCGGTTGTCGTACTGAAGGAATCGACAGAGTGGGTGAGGGTGAATTACATTACGCGAGTGCGTGTGCTTATCGTATTGCAGTAATCAGTTGAGTGGATGAAGATTATGTGGGTGGGTATTGTGGATCAAGAACTTACGCGTATGAATAACTGTTGAATAAATGAAATTTGAATAAGATTCATCATTAAATTATAAATATTTTAAACAGCAGCAAAATTAATTCTCACCTTTAAATATAATATGATCGACCATTTGGTAATTGCTATATCAAATTATTCTCTTTCATGCTTATTATCTCGAGTTGCTACAAATAACTTCTCGTTGTCTCTAATGCAACAACATACACTAATTAAATCAATACACTGCAAAACCAAGTGTGTTACTACACAATGACTACAAGAAATAAACATTTTTGTGTTTTAAAATAACACACTTGATTTTGCAGTGTAATCTCAACTGCTATTATTTCTTGAAGAATTTCACGTTTATATATGTGGAAAACTTTCACAATGATATCATGATTGATGAATGTAATGTGATTTTATATTTTATTCGAATTTACAATTGCGAAATGTATTCCGGAACAAGAACATATGTGAGAACAATCACAATCTAATAATTTTATCAAGTATAGAATTTTGACGAATTCATATACATTATTATTGAAAATTTTAACGAGATCAGAATTAGTTTTTAAAGATCTGTTATATGGTTGAGAAATAGTATATAACAAACCATGTTTCAATAGTCTAAAGTAACATCTTATTTTCATTCTAGCTACATTTTCAATCAGATGTTAAATTTCTTCATACTTTTCGATATTGCATTGCTTATACAATCCCACACTTTAAAAGTCATCAAAAGTTTCACAAATTTTAACTTGTTTCTTGTGTTTCAAAATTATATTGCGAATAGGTTCTTTTGCTAGAATTTTTGATTTAGATGAATATTTTAGAAATTACCAATGTACAATAATAATGTGTTTCTACATTCGTTTTTTCAGAGACGGTTCTCACAACTTGTCCGTTTAAATCTTCGAAACGAAAACATGAATTCATCCATAATGGAAGTCTATGAAGTTAGCTTAGCAATTTTAAGTATCATAAAATATTAGAATTGTGATAAATTGTGCTCGTAGTGTGCTATACTGTGTCATTAAAACAATTTTTTAATTTCTTTAATTAAGCCGAATATTGCCTTTTTTTATATAATTTTAATTTTTATTTTTATTTAATTAAACCACAGCACAATTGAGCACATATCGTGTAGAATTTAACTATTTACAATTATTTTTAAAAGGATACAATTGCTAGACTAAGTAAGTCTTAATTGGAAAATTGATTTTTGTTCATATTTTTTTATATTTAGAAGTATTTCCAATTTCCTGTACGGCACAATTGAGCACAATTCGAGAACAATCTGATGAATAGAAATTATTCTCGAAAATATCAAATTGCTAGGCCAATTTCGACTCAAAATTTATTTTTTTCAATATTCGGTTTAATTAAACCAATTAAAAAATTTCTTAATAACACAATATAGCACACTACGAGCACAATTCAGCACAATTTTAATACTCTATGATACTTAAAATTACTATACTAACTTCATAGACAACCATAATGGTCCGAAATTCAATACATCATTATAATTGGAGTAACCGATGTATGTTGATTAGGGTGATTTTTTTCAACAATGTTTTTTCTCTATGTCGCACTTGAAATTCTGTTTGTCATGTCGAAGAAATAATTCCTTCAAATTTTTAGCCCTTAATATTAATTATTAGCATATTCCCAAAGCGTGAAGAGCTTTTCTCGTTTAAAATACACGCAAATCAATGTCTTTTTCCTTCGAAATGATCGAAATCAGACGCATTTTATGCTATTGCTTTGTTCTTGAGCTTAATTTACTCAAGACAAAACACTAAAAATGTGTTCATTATTTTCCATATTTAAAATACTGAGAAAAGATGAAAAATGTGTTATTCTTAATCTTAAATTTGAAACAACGTAATAAAAGGTTTCAGCTGACTTAACTCTTCAAAGTAAATATTACATAAATAAAATTTAATGAATAATTCAATCAATAAAAACTTCAATGAATAACAAATGATTAACACTAGATTTACTGGAAATTCTTTTTCAATAGCAGATTTACATTGAAACGAGTCAAATTGGCTCGCTGTGGTAAATCTAGTGGTAAATTGTGATAATAGTAATGAATTATTAATGACAATTGCAATTAATCATTAATTCATCATTTTTTAGCAAAATATTGTGATTTTACACATGATTTATACTGAGAGCAATGATTCTGTACAGTTTGAAAAATTTTATATCTTTCATATTCGTGATTGGTCAATCTTTCATTAAAACTTTCGACGAGTGCTACTCCTTTTTCAGCGGTTTCATTTACCACTTTCAACTTTATTAATGTGTTAAAACATTTTTGATAGTCGAGATTCGGTTCCCACGTGCTTAGTTCCGTATTCAGAAATCCACGAGGAAGATCGAATCGTTCGAAAATGAATAATAAGTTTGAGTTCAAGAAATCACTGATATTTTTTCTGATAACGATGTTATTTTTTTCATAAGCGACTGCGTGACGTTTATTCGGTTTTTTAACCATTGCGTCGCTATTTCATTGACTCAGTTTTGTCAAAAAGAGCCAAACAAGTCAGTCGGTCATGTAAATACCACAAATGCCGAGGTAATCTGTCAAGCGTTGCATTTGCAATTTCAGGATGAATGTTCATGTATTCGGTGAGATTTTTCACCATTTGCAAATCAGAGTTTGGAGCTTTTATCACTTTCGGATCATCAAACCAGATCTTGACATAAATAATACGACGACGACGACACAAATTTTACGTAAAATGTTGACCCCTCTTGCTGCTATTTTGAACTGTTTTCCAAACAGGTAAATTTTTAAACAGTAGAGAGGTTTCGAAAGCCATCTCGTGTGATGAAAGGCACCAGGAGCTTTAAATTGGACTTCTTGATTATTGACATCACCCAAAAAACATAGCTCAGTTCCAAAATTTCTTTATAGTCATCTCTTGGATGATGATTCTGTGAAAACAAAAGAAAAATTAATAATGAGTTGAGAAAAATAATATTATTTGCGGCAAGAAAAAATCAGTTTTCTTAAAATTAGAAAGTAAATGTTACGTTTCAAAAGGGCTAAAATAAAATCGTCAAAAAATTTGAAAATCTAAAATCTGTACATATAGGCAAGAAAAGAATTTAAAAGATTTAAACAAAGTTAAGTATCGTATTTTTGAATTGAACGTTTGTTTATAAATTTATTCATACCTTCAGCTGATTTTGTATAAACTCAACAATATCTTCCTTTTTCTGGTTCAAGACAATTGCAATGTTCTCATCTTCTGTACCAATTTCATACACGGATGTGTTAATTTTTTGCCAATTGTCCTTAAATCTTTTAAAAATTAGTACATTGGGGCTGTTTGTGAAGGACCAAGCAACTTCTGCTACACTCGGTAACATCAATCCTAATGTATGGTGGCGACAAGCGAGGTGCAATAAATCACGACCAATTTTCTTCTCTAATAATGCACCCATGCCTTCAATATCACCTACAAAAAGGAATGGGTTAAATTAATTTATTTTTGTATTTGATATGGAACTCATCACTAAATTCAAATATTTATTCATTCATGTCGAACTTGGATAAGTGAGAGTCAAAGGGACTCATATTTTTTTCTCACTTATGAAGGTTTTCTATTAAGGGGTTAGGTGGGTTTCAAAGGCTTGAAAAACGTACATTTTTACGATTTTTTTTATCTAACCAACAAAATATTTCATTCCATCAATTTACCATATAAAAGATATATATTTTATAAGTAATTTGTGAAATTTTCATCGAAAAATATTGAAAATTAAGGCGTGGACACGTTGTCTCCTGTGACCCCTCGAAAAAAAGGTCTCTCGACGTAGTCACGATAACTCATGACAGACTCATCCAAAATGCAAAAACCAAATATTTTCTGTTAGTAGATGCTTAAAGCTCGTGCTTGAACGAAGGAAGCAAAAAAAAACCAAAATTGCATTTTTGGCGGCATTGAGAACAAAAAACCTCTTTTTTGAGTAAAATTTACACCTTTCATGGCCTTGAAGAATCACTTAAAATAAAAATAAAAAAAATCCTTCGTTCAAGCACGAGATAATGCTATTTTGAAGAAGTGTGCAAAATTTGAAAAAGATCGGTTCATAAGTTTTCGAGAAATCGTGACTACCGATTTCAAAAATGTAGTTTCGAGAAAAACGCGATATACCTTCGACGTGTCACGCTCGGTCCGCCGGATGCGCGGAACATCCGAAGACTATATCTCTTAGAAAATTACTCAGATCGTTTTGAAATTTAAAGAGAATATTCTAAACATATTGAATTATAAGACAAGTAAAAAAAAAGAAAATCGATTTTTTCAAATTTTGAAACCCACTTAACCCCTTAAACCAGGTTTCTCACTTAGAGAGGTATAAGAAACTAGAAACATTTAAATATAATATCAATTAGGATTATTATTAAATCATTAACTATTTGAAGTTTTTCACTTAACGAAAATGCTTTTAATTTGCGTTTCGGCATTTTAGTAACACTACAATGCAATGTAATTTGCTTTACTGGAAATTAATAAACTGTATATAAATGTGTTAAAGAAATCTGAGAAATGTATAGGACAGATGAGATAAAGGAAGGAAAATATGTGCCCTAGCCTCATTTATAGAAGTTGAGGGCGAATAATAATCTCAAATATAGAGGTTTTGACACAAAAAATGACTCTCACTTGTAGAGGTTTTCATTTCTCACGTATAGAGATTTTTGTGAGTAAAAGCAATGGGACTCGATAATTATTCTCATTTATTCAGTTTTCTCACTTACTCAGTTGTCACTTATCAAGGGGTTCGGCTTATAAAGATTACTTACCAGTATTTGAATTAGTTGTGTCAAAGCACATCGCTCCAATTTTATCGCAGAGATTCCATTTTCTAAAGTCTCAAAAATGGCTGAAACTTGGCTGAATTCAAGTCCCATCAGGAAGAAGCGGAACTTCCAAAAATATCTCACTATTCATCCCTGAAACTAGAATCGACAGCCTTTCTGCTTTTCCTTTTCCATCAGCCATAGCCCCAGCACCTTTCCATCACAGTGAACTATGAACGATTCATCAGTTTCTTCTTTTCTTCATATAGTGTGAACGATCTCGTTCCTTTTGCGTTACATTGCGTTTCGATTACTAGTTTTTGTTCGATCTAGTGCCGATACCAATTTTGGGGTTAAAATATCGATTTTTTTCATTTTTGGTACTGACAATTCATTTTCAAAGTCCGAGCCAGTTCGCTTTAAGTCATTGGAACTTGACGATTGATTGCCAAAATTGTGTAAAAACAAGTATGAAGATAATTTAAAGCCTGCAATGAGAAATATCAAAGTTAAATCAATAAATATAATAGCTCTTTTATTTTGAGACAGAAAAATATTTTTCGTGATAATTTTTGAAAAGCGAGCGTCAAAAAGGAAAATTCTCAGTAACTATGAAAAAATTTCATTAAGAAGCTTGAGGCAGTACAGTTCTAACAAAACTAGAAAATAAAATATGAAACATGATCTAGATACATATATATCATTTAGAAGTTTGACAGAAAAACTATTTTTTGACAGCTATTCATTTAGTTTGTTTCAAATTAAAAATGTTTCATTTCTAATATTCATACGAATAAATGAAATTCGAAAATTCAACTAGGTATAAAATTATTTATGAGATTATTTTTAGTTTTAGTTTAGTACAATATGTACATAATCTCAAATATTTGAATTGTCCGCCACTGAGTTTCAAATCTAACGTCACGATTATCACTAGATTTTGTGTAAATAGCCGATAATCGGAAACAACTAATATTCGAGTTTGAAGTTTATTACTTAAAAGTTTCCTAATCAAGACAAAAAAGTGCTAAAATATGTAGAAAATATTGCTTCATATCATATCTAATTTCGGGATCGCTGGTATTATTTTTTGGTTTGTTATAAATCAAAATATGTTCTTAGCTTGTCAAAACGTCACATTTTACATAGAATCAAATGCAACGCTTTAAGTTAATTTTTGTTCGAAATAGCTTCTTAATCGTCTTGAAAATTAGAGCTCTAAATTAGAGCTATGACAAATTTTTTTCATTATTTTTATGAAATACCTCGAATTCTTTAATGATTTCAGTTTGAAAATTTTACAATTATATTGCACAGGAATACTGTAACAGTGGAACTTACCAGTTTCTTCGATATTGCTTTCATCTTCTCTATTTGGAATATCTTGTCCCATTGCACTCCGATTATCAGAAATTTCTCCCGGTAAGGCATAAATTTCAGATTGATGAATGTACTTTTTCTTTTCGTGGCACTCATTGTAAACTTGTTGGAGTCTGTCAGGTGAATTTTTGACTACATCGCAGTGTGCAATATCGAACAATTTATCAAGTTTTTCACAAAATTGTTTTACATTTCTTTGTTGCTTTTGCGACGTCTTTGCTTTACTCCGAAGTTTTTTCAATATCACGTATTCATTACAAAGGGGTTTCAATTTACGAATGCTATGCTGAGGCAGATTAGTGGGAATCAAAATTAGCCCAAACAGCATTTGTATCACTGATAACACTATCCCGTACAGTTAATTTTAATGAGCGATGCTTATGCATAAAGTATTTTAATATATCGGGACAAGACGGTAACTTATTAGCGCTAATATCATTTGTTTCAAACCCAATTAATATAATAATAATAATTATATACTGTTTTTCTGATTTTTCTACCAATTTTTAACAATTCAGTATGCTGTACGCGGACCATTAATCTCATTAATAATTTATTGCACCATTAAATCATTTGTTGTTCATTGAAGTTTTTATTTATTAAATTATTCGTTAAAATTTATTTATGTTATAATTATTTTGAACAGTCAAGTCAAAACAATTACCTTACCTTAACTACCAAAACGGTAAGTAAACGGTAACGAAAACGAGTTTAAGGTACATGTTTATCTTACGTTTACCTTTTTTTTCGTTTTTACATCTTTTCCCAGAGCTGCGGAGCGGAGCTATTTAAAATTGGTCTTCAAACTCGAGATCTTCGCTACGAAGACAATGTAAATGTAATTTAATGCTTTTTTTTCAACTTCGAGTGCAAAAGGTTAATTATGGAAATGTGATATTTATCTAGAAATTTTATATTTCCAACAAATTTTCCAATTACATATTTATCACTAAGTTGATAATTTCGGAAATAACATCCAAAAACGAAAAATTTGAGTAAAAACCAACTTTAGTGATCTATACCAACTCACACGTGCCAATTACACTTCAGCAACAATGAACAGATTGTCACGTTGTTATTGAGTGTTTTGTCTTGAGTAAATCAAGTTCAAGAACAAAGAAATAGCATAAAATGCGTCTAATTTCGAAGAATTTCGATAATTTCAAAAGAAAAAGGCATTGATTAGCGCTCATTTTAAACAAGAAAGCTCTTCATGCTTTGGGAAAGTGCTGAAAAACTGAAGAAACAGAAATTGTTGAAAAAAAATCACCCCAATATTGATACTACAAAATCGTATACGTATAATATTTCAAATTTCTTAACAAATTCGTCCAAAAATGATGAAGCACAATTAACCTCGTCCATAGAAATAGAGTCTTAATTTAAAATACTAATCTTAGTGACAAACAATAAGTAATGGGTGAAATATTTATTCTCCATTAATGTAGAGAATATTATTGGAGAATAATAAAAGTACCAACTTTTCATTGCTGAAGCTTTCTATGATTTATAGTTGGATAATGTTGCTAGCATTCGGTGGGTGAATTTCGGTGGTTTTAAATTTAAAAGTTTTTTATCAATTGGATCTATTACCTACCGAAGAGAAAAAGAAAAATTATTGAAAGACGAGTCAATCCACAGGTAAATTAATTTCTTAACAACTCCTTCATAAGTTGCATGCATTGAATCTATTCCAGTTACAACAATATTATCTGACATTATTTTATTCAGAGCGCTATGTTCTTTCACTTCTCTCACTGGTCGAATACGATTTTTATTTTCTCGATTCTCTACATTACGTACTGCTTCATTGGCATCTATCAGAGTTTGATTTAAAGCGCGGTATTTTCAGTATTGAATAATAAAATGAATAATAAAAGGTAAGTAAAATATGTAATTAATTTGTTCATTATTTTATATCTTGTAGCTACTCAACATAACACAACGAACGACGACATTTCTCCACATTCTGACAACGAGAATTCCGGAAATTTTTTCTTTATTCCTAATGGTTGGTACATTGTTTCTGACTTATAAAATATTAAATATATGAAAATTGATAATATTTCTATAATGTGCAATCTTAGTTACAACTGAAATGTTAAACTGTCAGAAGCGAATATTAAATTCTATGACTTATTCATACAAAAAAGAACATGTGAATCTATTTAAAAAATAACGAAAGTAAAAATTGATTTTATTGCTTTTTAAAATGAAACTGTTTTAGTAATGAATTTTATTTTTCACAGTTAACCAGAGAAGTATTAACTCCAGGTCTACAGAAGATATAAATTGTTTTGTTTTAATGTTTTTTTAAAAAAAATCATTAGTGGTTGCCATTGATTTGATATTCGAAAGCAATAATAATTGGAAAAAATTATTAGCAGATATATTAATACAAATGCATGGAAAATATTTAAAATATGTATATGAAATAAAGTGGGATTAAATTCCAGGATTCGAAACACAATATTCAGTAAGATTCCCAATTTTGAATCAACTTACAATTAGTATAATATAAACTGTTATTCGTTTTGTAAAAAATTTTTGTTTCAGAATTGGTTAACAGCGAAGTGGAGGAATATGTCACATCTAACGTATTTAAGATTACATACAATAAATAAAATATGTTCGAATCGAAAGCGTAATATGAAAAACATTTCTTCAATAACAAATCACAATAGTCCAATCAATAATAATCGTTTTTTGATGTTGATCAACTATATATTTAGTTCAAAATAATAATTAATTTTCCGGCTGTTAAAAAATTCAACCATATACCTAATCCTTATTAATACAATAAAAACCAAATTTTACACTGTAATTATTGTTTTCAAATTACTGGTTAACTAAAATAAAAATATTTTTATTTCATTTTTTTTTCTAAGAAAAGGGTCAAGATAAAAAAATGTTATTCAAACTTCATCGAGAATAAGATCCCGGTCGTAAAATTTGATCAGCTTTCCGGTCGTATTTGAAACTCGGTATTTTGTTTCATTTCTGATAACAAGAAACCAACTACATAAAAGTCGGTACTTTTTAGCCTGATATGGAAAAACCGCGACTAAAAAACAGATCAAATTTCTCGACTCAGGTGAGAACACTTGATTCTAATATTTCTCATATTTATTTCAGAAATATTACTTCATTTATTAATCGAACAAATAATTTTAGAAAGAAAAGTTGCGAGTCAAATTTTTTTACTTTCTTTCCTTATTCTTCAAAAAGGTGGAATTAAATCCAAATTTGTCAATTGGAAACCTTCCATGAACGAAACATGGAATTTTCATTTTTCATTTGCGTGGATTCAATTTTATATGAGACTAGTTCTGCATTACCAGCCTTAAATTTTTGTTTCAAAACATATTTTGTACTAGATGCGCAAGTTCTGGCTGGGAAGCAAATACATCTAGTATGTACATCAAACTGCGTTATACTGTTTTTCAACTAATTATGATAAAAAAATTCTATATATGTGATGGAAATCGCGAAAAATTCATACAATGACTCCGAGTCATATTATCCAAGTTACAAATATACTATCGATTCCACAATATATTATATTGAAACCACTAAATTTATTTTGTTCTTTCAATATCACATATTTAGTTTGCAGCCTGTGACTGAAAAATTAGTAAAAAAAAAAGAATATCAAAAAATATAAAAAAATAAAATATAAAATTAGTTGATCTGAATAAATTTTAAATTTAAAAAATATTTTAAAGTTAGCGGACAAAATTCACGCTCTGCAGTGCACTCAGTGCCGGCTCACAGACGCTTGGCCCGCAATTTTTTTATCTTCAATCAATTAATTATTCAATAGTACATTAAGTACTGATTAATTCGATGAAAAATCAATTTACCTAATAATCAGTTCATAATAAAGAGGGTTATTTTCAATTTAAGTAACATACCTTTGAACTCGATCACTTCATAATCTTACCCAGGCTTCTCTTCGACTGTGGTTTTTAATTGCTGCAATTCCTTTTCACACTCACATTCCTACACTACTAGTATGTTTTTTATACCAAATTACTTGTTTCATTATTTTCTTAATCGTACAATTTATGCAATTTATGATAACTATTATAAATCAGTTTATCACACGGGATACATTTAGTCACTTGTGTCTTTGTTTCTCTTCTGCAGCCAGAGCATATCGCCTACTTTCCAACTCTTACCAACGACTTCACTTCCACGACTGCCACTTGATCTCACTTCATCGACAGTTTATCCCACTATCCCTCCCACGTCTCGCCATATCACGTAGCACCACCTCGTCGTCCGACTACGCGGCCGCTTCTCCCTTAGCAACTAATTAACTGTCTCAGCACAATTGTTCATACCTTGCCCGTCACTTCGATTTTCAATAAAAAAAATTTAAATAGAATTTGTTTCAAACTTGATTTTAATTAAATTACAAAATATTATTAAAATATTAAATATTAAATATTATTTTAATTTAATTTATTTTTTTTAATTAAAAAAAAAAATTTTTTTCTATGGTGGTTTATGGCTACTATAGATAAAAATTCACACCAAATTTCAAATTTTTTAAACAAACGTTTCCCATTCAAATTCTCTCATTTGCCGGAGCACATTTTACTTATGTCCGACTCGAGTCAGGAAGGGAAAGAAAGAGAGAGAGAGAGAGAGAGAGAGAGAACGAGCGAGAGAACAAGAGAAAGAAAGAAAGAGGAAACCAGAGAGAGAAAGAGAGATATAACGAGCAAAGAAAGGAATTCTTCGCGCCTGGCTGTGGACGCCAGCTAGTCCAATAAAATTAACCTTTGGACAAAAAAAACGTTAAAAGGGAATTTTGTTTATAGATGTCGTTCGGAAGGATGCCAAGACATTGTAACAATAGTTTGCGGTCAGTTCCAAGTGGCAGAACATTGTTAGTTAATGAGCGAGTTCTCTATATCATTCTCTCGTACATTCTCTCGCTCGTGCTCTCTCTGATTCTCTCTCATACTCTTTTTCGTTCATGGATTAGTTAATGTTCACTACCTTGACTAATATCAACAGATTAGTGATTTTTCACCAAACCTGAAGTTGCTGCAGAATCGCCGAAAATTTTGGGTGTGTCTTACTCCTCCGAACATGCACGCGATTCGTTAAAAATTTTGAATTTCAACCTTGAATATTTTTTGAATGGGTTAATCGATTTGACCGAACAAAAAATATTCTTGTTCAGGCTGAACTCCTCGATCCGTCAGTGCAGTTTCAGAGTAAAGCCATCTTTCACCCTGTATATGAGGAAAAATCGTAAAGTCTAAAGTCTTTTTTTTAGACGTTATTGTCGAAAAACCATTTTTTCGTTACTTTTTCTTTATTTAAACAATGTTCCGCCACTTGGAACTGACCGCAAACTATTGTTACAATATCTTAGCATCTTTCCGAAACTCATCCATAAATGGAATTTCCTCGTAACGTTTTTTTTTAAATACTACTTTTTTAGTCTAATCTGACGGGACTGGACACAGGTTTGCCGATGCATGAAAATCCATTTTTTTCAAAACGCTATCAAAAATCGTAGAAACGAGACCTCGATATGGGGTTTTCGCCATTTTCTTCTTAAAACATCACTGTTTGAAAATATCAAAACTCCCCTATGGGAGAGTCGTCTTATGGGTCGTCTGTAATATCGCGCAGAGTACAGGCGTGGTTTTCGCTGGCGTCGGCGTGAACGATTAAAATGAAAAGAACTTTAAATAACGATTAAAAATCGTACAATTAAGATATCGACATGGGGTTTTCACCATTTTTGTCCTTGAATATTCCTCTTTCCAGATATCAAAACTTCCCAATGATAATTTCTTACCGATTGTCTGTAATTTTGAACGGGAGAGAAATGTATTTTTCGCCGCTGCCGTGCAATGACCAAACGCGGGCAATTGAAATTAAGAAAATTTTAAACATTGATTAAAAATCGTAGAATCAAGATATCGACATGAGCATTTCACCATTTTTTTCCTTACCACTATTCCTACTAGGACCGGTCAAATGACCGTTTTTAAATTTTCAATTAGAATTTCCTACATTCGACGTAAATGAATAGTCTTTGAACTTTACGATTTTTCCTCATATACAGAGTTATAGATGACTTTACTCTGAAACTGCACTGACGGATCGAGGAGTTCAGCCTGAACAAGAATATTTTTTATTCGGTCAAATCGATTAAACCATTCAAAAAATATTCAAGGTTGAAATTCAAAATTTTTAACGAATCGCGTGCATGTTCGGAGGAGTAAGACACACCCAAAATTTTCGGCGATTCTGCAGCAACTTCAGGTTTGGTGAAAAATCACTAACGTGTTGAAATTAGCGCAGAGTCATCAAGCTAGTGAACATTAACTAATACATGAACAAGAAAAAGTATGAGAGAGAATGAGAGAGAGAGAGAGAGAGAGAGAGAGAGAGCACGAGCGAGAGTACGAGAAAGAATGAGCGTGTTCTGTATATCATTCTCTCGTTCATTCTCTCGCTCGTGCTCTTTCTCATTCTCTCTCTCTCTCTCTCTCTCTCTCTCTCTCTCGTACTCTCGCTCGTACTTGTGTATTTGTTTTTCTTCTGCAGCCAGCTCACATCGTTTACTTTCCAACTCTTACCAACGACTTCACTTCCACGACTGTCACTTGATCTCACTTCCATCTTGACAGTTTATCCCACTACCCCTCCCACGTCTCGCCATATCGCGTAGCACCACCTCGTCGTCCGACTACGCGGCCGCTTCTCCCTTAGCAACTAATTAACTGTGAACAGGTTAATTGATTTGACCAAACAAAAAATATTCTCCTCTATCCGTCAGTGCAGTTTCGGAGGGAAGTCATCTTTCACCCTGTATACGTATAATACCTTTTTTAATATTCATTCAGTTTTCATTGTTTTTTTTTTTCTCAGAAATATTTATAGTCTCTTTCTGTCTTACCTACCACGACCGGTCATTTAACCGGTAGTACGATTTATACATTTTTGTAATAGTTTCTTTCTAAGACTCAATACCGAAACTATAAAATTGTTATAAACGAAGAGTAATGTAGTCGTGGCACGATTTTATCCGAGAAGTGCCTCTCGGAAAATGGTTTACGGCACTTCCAAGTGTTTACAGTTCTCGCTCGACTATCGGGTTGGCGTTGTTTATTTGCTCGATTGATATCCGATACGGTCCAGATCTTCGGTTGTTTTCACGCGATCCTACTATGATGTAAAATAAATAAACTTATAACTGAAGGAAATGTATAGACGTCTTCTGACGAGTACAAAACACTATTGTCTTACAACACGACACAGATAGCATCGAAACGCGAAAATCACAAAGAGCATACTTGACAGTCTTTTATTATTATTTCGGAATATTTTATATCGTATTACGTGTTATAAGTGCAATTTTCAAAATAGTAAGTATGACTAATGATACATTGCAGTAAGTTCCACATTCTCTGAAGTAATGCCACCAGCAGTCCCAGAACCCTCCCCAACTAGTCCAGGGAGGTGGAGTTTTTAGTGGGTATACCTCCCCCATTAACGGGGGAGGGAGTCCCACATACCAGTCTAGCCGCGAGGGACTTCTATGGAATAAAAAGTGAGCCCGCCTTTTTTCTCAAATACAAAGATTTATTCGATTTGACGACAAAAATCAACAAAGTCAACGGCTACAAACTGATAAATTTGCTATGATTTCCGAAGTTTGGTACAAATTTATCGACAACAGTCAAAATTGCTATAAGCCAGGACCATACAAAGTGTCCCAAGAGTGGCGCCCGGAAGCTTAGGGGGTTAAAGTACGTCAAAAACTGAGACGAAACTCTCAATAACTTTTTTCCATCCGATCAACCGTTTCCGAAATATTTCATGGCTAAAGCACAAATATTCACGCGCCCGTCAACGGCCGCCGGCGCGTGCCCGCCAATGGATGATTTTTCAAAACGTTGTCAAAAAACGTAGCAACGAGATATCGACATGGGGTATTTGCCATTGTCTTCTTAAAATACCACAGTCTGAAGGTATCAAAACTTCCCTGTGACGATCTTTTACGGATTGTCGGGGATTGCGCGCCGAGTAAAAACGTGTTTTTCGCTGCCGCCGTCGCGAAATTGAGAAAACTTTGGACGGCGATTAAAAATCGTAGAATTAAGATATTGATAAGCGGTTTTCATCATTCACTTCTCAGGTTGACCCTCTTTTGATACATCGAAACTTTCTTATGACGATCTCTTACGGATTATCCAATCAACGGACCAATCATTGGATTCTTGCGTGAACGACATAACGGCTTCGAATTTTCGTCCAAACGGAGCACTGTTTTGGACGAACGTTCTTTTGTTATGCCGACACCGATGGAACACCTTCGTGCGTGCTCAGATTGTGCGCGCACACACAAAAACATCGGTACACATCCGAGCATTCGTGCGCGCACAAATGCTCAAGTCTGTACGCACCTTTAAAGTTTCGCGAAATCAGCGAATCACGGAGCGAATAATTTGTCGATTTTATTTCATTTTAACGATCGATTTGGATCAACGAATTGATTTTCGTTAGCGAAGTGGGTGGATGTGCCAGTACCGGCTCATATCGCGCGGGGTCCGCTCCTTTCGGCCACATGAACATTTTTTTAATTAAATTATTCAACGAAATGAAGAAATGCATTAAGAAATTATTCTTCTAATTTATTACGTTTTATTTTAAATAACTTCATTATTTTCAACAATTATTTCTGAATTGGAACATGAAATTTCATATTTCGCCAACAGCGAGATCCACGTTTTATATTTAGTGGCTCTGAAAAGGGCCGATTTTATTTGCACTAATTTAGTGTTAGTCCAGTCAAATAGGGTTCGATCTGTGGAATGAGAGGTAATAAGCTGAAATTTGGTAAACTTCTCCATTTTG
>NCVS01001066.1:46426-65453 GCA_003055095.1 Goniozus legneri | reverse complement strand
CCTCGTCCCCTCGTAGCAGATAGAAATAGCCAGGAGGGGTTGTTCCGGCTTATTGCAAAACACTCGTCGAGCTCGAAATGCCGGTATACTCGCGCTAATATCCACGATAATACCCCACCCCGAATGGTCCCATCCCGACGCCACTCAACCCTCCCACTCTTGTGTTTATATCGTCCGGGACGCACGTTAAATTTACATTTCGAATGTCGCGCGCTGGTCAACATAATAACGAATTAGATTCCCGCGAGCGTGCATGGCAAACAAGCCCGATTAATCGATCGCCCCTCGAAAATTAATACTCGTCCGCGATATCGTGATTGCCGTCATACGCGGAGAAATTTTTATCGGTCTCTCACTCTCTACGACGTTTTTTGGATGAGAATATTGTACAAAATTCTTCAAAATTTTCAATCGATTCCATGCATCGAGTGGACTGATCAACCTGTGGAAAAACGAACCAAATTTTTCTCACCGCGTAAGGGTTAGCCGGAGGTTCGAATTTTCTATCTCGAAGGGGCACACGAGAAGATGGATAGCTCGCGTGTCACCGAATCGCTGTGCGTTCTCTTCTCGCCGTCTCGCAACTTATATACGCGACGAAATGCGCGACGACCGGAAGTAACGGCTTCGAGCGAGCGCTGGCGAGAGCGGAAGAGGGGGAGGGGGTAGCCGGGCTTGTGAAAAGGAGAGGGTAGGTAGTTGGATATTCCAGTAGCGTGGCTATATATCTCGGAGCGTGTCCATAAATCAAGATTTCAATTCGTTGTTCGTCGAGTAGGAACGCCCCGGTGCCCGAACTTATATGCGTCGATAGGGCTTTTCCGGTCCCTTTCAACCTCCCCAACCCCCTCCCATCCACCCAGTCTGATCCGATATACAGCATCTCGCTCCGGAAACTCCCGAATACCGTGAATTCCTTATCAGAGCGTGCCATCTACGAATCCAGCTCAACACACGCGCGAACAATTCGCGCCGTCCAGACGGAAAATCCACTCGTCCCGATGACGCTCATAAACGGACACCTCTCGTGGAAACCCACGAATTTTCCATTTTCCTCTTCATTTTTCAAGCAACGGGATAAATCTCGTCCGCCGCGGCGCCCTTTTCGAAATTATGAGGTTCCACTGGGAATCGCGAGGAGAAATGAAACTTGATTTGACAAGACCCGGATCGAATCGATCAATTTTTTACACGCAGAAACGATTTAGAAAACGAGTTTAATTACTGTCCTGTTTGAGAATTCTGCAGCGGACGATATTTCATTTTTCACGTCCATGAAATTAGAACAAAATTAGCAGCAACGTCTCGAACGAGAAATCTCTTTTCCAACTAATCCAGAACAATTAGCGGGTAATAACATTCGCGGATTCGTAAACGTTGGGTGATTAAACGCTCTTTTCTCTTCCCTCTTTTTTTTCTCCTCGTCGGGGTGGGTCGAGAATTTTTTTCGCGAAGCCGCTCGGAGGAGCGTGTGTATAGTCGAGTAGCGGGGAATTAAAATTTAATTAACGCAAATCAAGAGGGCGCCCCAGACCGAGCGGGTTATGCATATTCCGTACGGAATGTACGCGCAAATTAAAGCGGATTCGAGACGTCCCTCTTCCTATTCCCGCCGCTCGCTTTCATAAATCACGATTTTTCTTCGATGCTGTCGAAATTTATGCGGGTGATTCGAGACTCTCGCGGCTGGGGAGAAACTCGGCCGAAATGCTCTGAATTCCTGCGCGAAAGTATGTCCTCTTCTCTCTACACAATCAAAATCCGTCCCGGCAATCGGGATTCGTTGGAAATTCGCGTGTAATTCTCCTGGTATAATGAAATGGTTTCGTTCGCGATGACAAGGGCCTGGAATTCTCGTATACTGACAAACAGTTTAATTCCCGTGTTAATCTTTCATTGACCCTCGAGGGCAATTTGGATAAAAATTTATAATTATTTGTAGCTATTGTTCGTACTATTATACATTGTATACTATTACATTATACATATTATTATTATACATTTTGTTATTATTATTATTATTGTATGTGTATGTATGTATGTATGTATGTATGTATTATTGTATGTACTATTATATATTATTATTTGATTTTTGAGCTATTCGCTTGTTTACTGGTACCAAAAAGAATTTCGAAACAAGAGTGTTTCATCAGGCTCGCAATTTCTGAAACTTTTTTCTCCACCGAACTCTCGACACGAAAAGTCATTTCTCGTCCGACTGCTAAAGGGTTAATTCAAGCGAGGTGGTCTTTCCCGTGGCAGGAGGAATTGAACGATCCCTGCGGTTCGTTGGCATCGTCTGGTGTTGCGTCCCCGGTAATCCGAAAGAACGTGATGCAGCGTAAACGGGCACGCGGCGAGAAGAGAGGGTGTGTAATCTCCGGAATGTCCCGGTCTCATCCTCGTTTTCTTCCCTGTCGAGTGAAGTATGGCGTTTGTGTTGGCTACGCGCGGCTAGTGGGGAAGTCTAGACGCTCAATCTCTCTCTCGCACTCACTCTCTCCCTCTCTTTCACTCTCCGGGAGCGTCTTTGACTCTTGACTCCCTTCGCACGAGATCAACACGCTCGTCCGGCTTTGGTTTCCTTTATACGAGACGCGAACCGAGAAACAACGGGTTAGAGATTCGGCGAGGGTCGCGAGTGCCATTTTTTTCGACATCCACGAAGAGCAGACGATTTTTATTTCTCTCGCTCCCCGGAGAAGCACAGCCGATAAAATTCTCGCAACTCGAGGACGAATCTCGGCGAAAGACGTACGTCGAAGAGGAAAAGTGCCGAGAGAGGATGGAAAAATCGTCGGGAAAACTCTCGCCGCGCCCCGAGGAATCGAACTTCCATTTGCACTAGCGCGTGCATTCGAAATCTCGGAAACATTGTGCGACACGCGCCAACGCCGGGGCAAAAAAAGAAAATCGGTGTCGATCGAATCGACGATTTTCGAAACGAAAAAGGAACGAGAGGATTTATCGCGATGGGATTCCAGCCGAGCGAACGGGAACAGAAGGTTCGAAGTGGTGAGAGGAAAAAAACTGATCGCTATTAGCGAAATTAATTACCGGAGGCTCTCTTTCTCTCTTTTTCGAGTTAGCGGCTCGCCGGACGATCGAGTTTTATTTCTGCTATTTGAATATTATGTGAGCGAGGAAGAAGAGAAATATACAGAGTGTTAAAATCGACTAGCTCGCTTTAATAAAACCCTCAATTTTCTATATCCATTATGATTAAATAATTTTCTTATTATAAATTTTCCTGAATAAGAAAATTGACTTGAAATTACGTCCAGTTTAACTGGAACACACTGTATGCACCCCACCGTAATTACCAGCATCCGCGCGTACGAACTGTTTTATCGGTCGGAAACCGAAACTCGGGGGCCCAAGAGAAGGGGCGGAGACAAAGTTTGCTTCATTAACGTTATAATCTCCGGAGTGAATAAATCACCCTACGCCACAGCGCTGATACGTGAAATTCGATCCGAGCGAGGAGCTCGCTCAGCGTCGAATTAAAATCCTCCTCTCTACTTGGGGAACACTTTTGAAAGGCCATTCGGATTGACACCAAAAGGGGAAGAGAAATCCTCGAGATTTTCGCGTCCCGCGACTCACGGAGATGAACGAGGATAGCCAGGATTCGCGAGGATCGGTTTCTCGAATCGGTCACGTGCGATAAGCCCGCGCGTATTCCAGGTTCATCAATCATAAAACGATCCTCGAACGAAGCAATGATCGTCTCGCGTTATCGCCAGGTCCCTCCGCGTGTCCTCGGCCAATCCAACTCGTGATTTGTTTGCCGATTCCGGAAGGCCGGACTCGGGGAACACTCCGCTCCGATGTTTTTCGAGCAATTTCTCGGGGGTCCTCGTTATGACGAACCGGAAATTCCTCGATCTCTTTGGAATTCCTAACGAACTGCCGAAGATATAGCGCCCTTTCTACTGTACCGATGGAATATTACCGCGGTGCGGTAAAATTTCTGAAAAGTTAGTCGCCACTTCGTTTAACTCACTCGCGGAAAACCAGACATGCATTATTTAACGGATCTTTCGACTCCGAGGAGCTCCTCCGCGCCGAAAGAATTCGCGCTGTCTCGCTTCGACTGCGCCGCACGTTTCCGCGTTCCGCTCGCGAAATACGTGAATTCTCGCCGGCTTGCCGCACCAGCGCTAACTCATCCTTTTTATATTTTTCCTATTTTTTCGCTCGCGATACGTAGACTAGTCGGCCTGACGATTCGGGAAATACGCACGCGAGATTAATATAGAACGAGAAACTTGATTAGACGAAGTTCAGCCAGGTTAGTTTTTTCGCCGATTCCAGCTTGCAGTTTGAATTTACGTGGGTTAAACGAATCAGCGCAGAAAATAATAAAATTTTCTGCGAAATCGACTAAATCCGCAAGTCAGAAAACTAAATTTAGCGTAAAAGCAGAAATAACTATCTGAGATAGGAATTGATGGAATTAAGAAGACAGCGAATTGGCAACTCGTGGAGCCTGCATCCCAATTCCACTTTCGAGGATTTATCGGAACGGATGCGATTTGAAATTTACAGTCGTCCTGAAATATTAAACGTCTAACCCACCGAAAATTCGACCGAAAAATAAGAAAACCCGGCTCAATTTTTCATCTAATTCAGCTGTCAAGTGATTTGATAGTCTATAAAAGCGACGGTGAAAATCCATCTTCCACTAGCTCTTCGGCATGAGAAATTTTCAGCTCAACGTGCTGTACTTAACAAAAATTGAGCTCTCCAAAAAAACGAGATAAGAAGTTCTCGCATGAAAAAATTTCGAGTGCATTTAGTCATTGAATCGATAAATATTTAATAATCTACTTGGCTCCACAAATTGGCTGACACGGGCACTCCAAATCTACATCACTCAACTACTCGTTCGGATATTTTAGGATTATTGTTTCTCCGAAACAGTTATTGTACTTTCGTAGTCCCAAATTAGAACGTTGATTCTCCATATATTCTATCAATATTTCACGAATTGAACCACTCGCAATTGAATTCTAGTATTCAATTACTGAAATCTCGGGTGAACTGGGGTCAAGTATATAATGGTGGCAGCCGGGTTTACTTGCGAGAAAGTTTTTGCATAAGTATCTTTCGCTAATGTAAGTCAATGTTCCTATTGTTTCGGTACACATGTGTTTATTTTTATTCATTTACATTAGTTTTAGATGCGTACATGTTTGTGACATCACAATTTTTTGTACAAAATTATAGACGAAAAATGTGTAACAAATTTCTTGCGACAGAAATTGTGTTCGCTTCAAAAGCTATGAAATTAATTTTTTAAATTCAAAATCGATCGAAACTCCGTCGCTCGCGCGCCCCACTCCGTCGCTTATCGAGAAGTGCCCCGAGATAAAGTTCGCCCTCGTAATTTTCCTTGGTGATTTTTCAGCACTATAATTAGCGTAACACTGTATTATCGAGTCAAAGCGAGTAGAGGAGCGGGCCGGTACAGTGGGGGTTAATAGTCCCACCTAATCGAATATACAGCCGGTGCGGTGGGATCGATCGATCGCAAAAGCACGCGTCAGTTCGCTGCAAATTAATTACGGAATTATAACGCCGGTGGGGGTTCGATTGAACGAGACAAAGGAACCTTCCGCGAGCCCGGAGCCAGTACAAGATAAAATTCCGTTGTGTAAAACGAAACCCCGAAATCCCTCGCGGGTCTCGATCCCTATTTCAATTCGCGTAATTAGATAATCGAATTAAACCGCCGAAAAGTGGTGCTCGCTACAAAATTTTCGTACCGCGAACGAGAGAGAGAGAGAGGGTTGAAATTTTCTCGGGGCGAAAGTTTATAATTGAACGGCAATTAGAATTCTCGTCGAAGATATCGATCGAACGAGGCCGAAGCGATAATTTGCGATAAAAGAGGCTCTCGAGAGGCGCGCGAGACGGGCTGTGAATTTCAGGTGCGCGAGCGAGCTCTCGTGAACGTTCCGAAGAATTACGGGGTGACCCAATTTGCGCCCAGGAAACACATCCGCGCCTCCTAAATCGCTTCCCGCTGTGTCTGGGAGCGTTATAACGAACGAGCGATACGAGATAAAAGGCGGCGGGGGGAAACCTCAGTGCTGCTGCGGGCTGGATCAATTTTCTCGGAAAATCGGTGGAAAAAATTAATAACCTCTGTCAAAGAGCTCGTTTCGTGCGGCGGTAGTTCGCGAGGGGAGATTGCTGAGAGGGAGGAGACCGCGCGTATGTCGACAGATCGCACAAACGACGAAATTATGGAGACAATATCGGATCCGTCTCGCGTACGTAACCCGCTTCTCTCTCTCTCTCTCTCTCTCTTTCCTCCTTTTTGGCCTGACAGCTCTTTACTCTTCCCCCCCCCCCTCTCCGCTGCACTTGGAAATCTTCCTCTTCCGTTTTACCACCGCGATCGGATTTATCTTTGTTCCGGGCACGAAACAAGAGAGGAGTGGGAAAAATAGTGGAGCCCGTCGTACGACTTTTCCTCCGGCAGCGAACGTAGAGACCCTCCTGCGCTTTAATAGCGTGTCGAGGAGGCGGTTGAAATTTTAATAAAGACCGGAACGAAGCCTCGAAGAGAGAAAGAGAGGAAAAAAGGATCCAATAAACGTATCCGCGACTGTTATTTATTCAAACGAGCCAGCGCTCGTTACACCCTTGATGTAATGTATTTAAAAAGATTAAAAAAATTAGAAGAAGAAAAAACGGCGGAGGGGGGGGGGGAGAACGCCAGAGCCGGACTTTATATTTATAATACCGTCTAACGGAAGGGACATAAATATTCAGCGCGTTTATTAACATAATTGCGAAATTAGCATACTTGGGGTGTATACGGGGTGTTCTGGAACGACCGT
Organism: Goniozus legneri; assembly: GCA_003055095.1. Lineage (NCBI taxonomy): Eukaryota > Metazoa > Arthropoda > Insecta > Hymenoptera > Bethylidae > Goniozus > Goniozus legneri. Next base: position 58,599 of record NCVS01001066.1, on the reverse strand, counting down.
TCGATTTTCCAGTATGAAGCTTTTCCGATTCTCCAGATTTTACATGCATTTTTGTAAGAAAACTATTACACTGTTACACTATTTAGTGCAATTCTGCAACACCCAGTATAAAATTGTTCGCGGCTGAGTTATACGCAGCGTGAATCGGGAAGGGCGATGAGGCGATGCAGGACGTGAAACGCGCGAAACGCGGTACATACATCCCGCCCTGGGCTAACACATCATGTTCCATACGTATATACGGTTCGCGCTGCTGCCTCCAAGTTTGACAGTTTCAATCTAACCGATTGGCCCCGGGTATGTAAGCGGCTCGCTCGCAACTTCCCAGCGTTCTTGTTTCGTCTAACTAGTCCACTTCCACGCGCATCGGCTCCTATTCACCCTGTCGAGCTCGCATGGTGTCGTGTGCTTTCGAGAATTGCGTCGATTAAAATTTCATCGATTTTTCCATATCATTAGGAAATAGTGCATTTAACAATCAACAACAAAATAGCAATGTGAATTCTTTTAATTTATTGAATTTGTAAGATGAAAATATTTTTTAGAAAGAATTTTGATATTTCATGGGCTAGAGTATTTTTATTATTATTTTTCTACTCTGATGGCAGCGATAAGTTCTTCGAAAACTTCCCATTTTGCTTTTTTCCAATCTTCGGAGCGCGAAATTCATCGACCACTCGATGCGTCCTGGCACAATGAACGTAAAATGGATTAGAGCGGTCCTGTGCGCGCTAGTACTTTATGTACACTCGTATCGATTAAAAGGCATCTGGCGGTTGCGAGTCGCGTGCATGCGATATAATTCGCCTTTCTATATATTTCTCTGGGCTCTTTTTTTGTACGCCTTTTACGAGCACTCGCGTTGTGCTCTGCCTAGCAGCGCTATAATCATTCGGCGAGAAGAAAAAAGAACGGAAAAGTGAGAGAATGCACGGTCGATCATCCGAACACGAGAATCGTGCCGCGTGGTTTAACGAGCGAATTTTTATGCGACGTTTATTCGCCTGGTTTTTTTTTTTGGATAGAGCGTGTTGTACGCGAGAGTTTGACACGTAACGATTTTGTTCGAATTGAGTGTCGATGACATTGAATATAACATTAAAAAAGGTAGTAAAAGCGAGGTGATTGTTCAGTTATTTTGATATTTCAAATCGAAAAAAATAGAATTACATCGAACATTGATATTAGGTACAATAAATTATTTGTAATAAAAATTCTAAAATTGTCAAATTTGGAAAATTGACAGTTCACCGCAGAATATTGTACGTTTACGAGTTTTGTTCGCAAATCAGGTGCTCAACAATACAGCTAAAATTCAGATTCTTATCGCCGTTCCCCGGCAAGCCTCGCCTCTTTTTCTCCACTCTCGACCCGAGCAAAGTCGCTAACTACTTCTCGAGTCATGAGTCGTTTTTCTATCGGAGGTTTTTCTTATTCATCGGAAAGTTGGTAGACAAAAATACGAGAGCAAACTCACCTCCTGAACTTTCCTGTGTACGACGATCTTGTGCCACTGATTGTCGTCGAAACGTATTCTGGCCGGTTTTATGTGAAGATCCAATCTCCCTTTGGCCAGCGTCATTCCCACCGCGGCGCCTCCGTCGCGCAGCGAGACCGTCAGGTAATCGTCGCCCTCGCCTGTAACGACGCAAAAAATGCGGAGAGTCAACACTCCGTCGACGTAACGAATCGAAATTAACGATATCAATCTGTCGATACGCGAGTTCGACTCCACGGCGCATTTGCGATATTAAATTACTTTCTCTCTTTCTCTCTCTCTCTCTTTCACCTCGTCATAAACCCGTTAAAAACTTAACTTTCATAACGAACCTCGTAAAGATTTTACTCGACTATATACGTACAAGCGTAACGGGAACGTCGTTAATTTCCAACCGGGAGCACCCGCGCTACTTTCGTAATAAAGCATCGAAGGACTCGCGGTTGTAATTTCGAAAACGATTATCCGTGAAATATATTTATCTTCTTTTTTTCTATAAAGGCCAACCGGAACTCGATTACGCGCATCCCGCGGACGATTATTTTCGGTCCCGCGTGTTAATCGCGTAACCGTTTTAAAGCCCGCCGGCTTTTAGCGGAGCGGCTACCCCCTGGCCGAATCTTCGCTCGATGATAATTACGCGGTCATCGGAAATTCCCGTTCCTCGTCGAATTCCATTCTTAATTCCGGGATGTAGAGCGGAACTACCGCGGAATATCCCGGAGGGAGAGAATTTTTCCAGGGAGCTCGTTAATAAACCGCTTTGATCACGTCGACGGCGGCCTCGCGTTTTGACGTCGACTTCCGTCGAGTCACGTTCAGCCGCGGGATCGACGTCGACGCTTGACTGACGTCCGCGCTCCTCTTTTTCTCTCTCCTCCATCGTCTTTTTAATTATCTCGAAAATTTATCGAGGGAACGAGATTCCGCGGAAGGTCGTTCCTCGCTATCTCGGGACGCGTAACGCATAATGCGATAGGGGGATCCGCTCTGTCCGCGACGTCGTAACGACGCCGTGGCTTCGATATCGCGTAACCGTTATTGCGGCTCGGATCGCGTTTACGCCACAATGCGCGCGATATTCGAACGAAAGGTGGATATGTAGGTTAATTGTGCTCTTGCGTTTCGAGTAGATTTTAGGTCGGTCGAAAATTTTTAGGGTTATACTACGTAATACATTTTGATAATGCAATCTCAGAAGAATTAAAGGCATAGGTACTCATAAAAAAAAAAAGATCATTAATCTGTACTGTTTTACAAAAGAAAGCTGCAAACATAGTTACGTTAAAAAAAAACAGCAGATTATTATAATCAAAAAAGTCAAATCATTCTTTGTCTCAACCCTCTAAATTACAAAGATCGGGACGAGAAAAATTGAAATCACGATTCCTATTCGTAGGTTTATTTTTAACTCGGGCGTATAAAAAATTCCGGTGGATATTCAAATCAGTGGTAGGTAAAATTCGCAATTCTCGTCTATGCAAATTGCAATTGTATCGGGCGAGGCGGAACGGGTGGGCAGGTGCGGGAGAGGGTTCTCCGCGTTCGCGCGAGATCGTCCTTGAACTTCTCGCGGGACGACTAATTTCGGCGAGGTGCGCGCGCCCTGGCGCAGTGGCCTTGAGATTCTTAGACGGCGGTTGCGGCCCGAGAATAAGAGCGAGAGGGAGAGAGAGAGGAGAGATAGAACGGGATGAAGATGGGGATGGTACCGAGATAGGAGTAGGGTAGGCAATTAGGCGGTAAAACGAATGTAGGGAGGGTTGCAGGATGCTAGGATAAGAAAAGGAGGGGGGCGGAGTTGCCCGCGAGCGAAGGACTGCGGTCCTTTCCATACACTGTGTTCCGATGCGCAGGTGTGCCTGTACATACACAGGTATCAGATGAGAGGGAAAGAGAGAGAGAGAGAGAGAGAGAGAAATCGAGAGTTCTCCGCAATGCCGTACCACATGCAGAAGCTCGTTCCACTTCGTACTGTTCCACTCTCAATTCCAGCTCCTCCTCCCACAGCCTGCCGTGTTATATGCGCCAGTGGTCCCCCGGTCGCTCATTTATTTTCAAGATAAACCTCGCCGAGGATTACGCGCTAGTCACGTCTTTTCGGAAAGATAGAAAGAGAGAGAAAGGAGATCGTCAAGGTCCTCTCCTGACCCTCTCTCGCGAATTCTTAATCGCGCGCTCGAGGATTCTCCTTCCCAGCGTCTCGAGACGCTCTTTCCTGTACTCACCAGAGTAAAACAAGAGACCGTTCGGCTGTCTCGTTTTGAACTGCAGGCTTATCGACTCCTGCGTACTGAGGACGGGATCGCCCTTGCTTAGGTCTATAGTGAGGTACTCGGTGCCACGGAAGGATGCCTCCGACGGTGCCTTATCTGCAACAGAAAACGGAAATCGGATTTATTTTCCGCACCAAATCCTTACCTTTTGATCTACACACGGGGTGTACACACACACAGCGGGTATATAAATGTACCGAAATACAGATAGCGTACCCGGAATTTCAAAGCGAGCTCTACGCGTCGCTAAATTTCCAATTCAGCTGCGAACAGAAGGGAGTCGAAGACAAAAAATCCAGCCGAATCGCGAATGTGAGATTTGTTGCAATTAATAATTCAAGACATTTGTTTACATTCTTTACAATTTCTAAATCTATCCCTAAAAGTTTTTCGAGTCAAGAAGAAATGATCTTGAATCAAAATCAATTTCTTCTGTCCGGGGTTTTGCTTCGATTTAAGGGAAGAAGTGAATATTTTAATCCGCGCTAGTTGAAATTTCTTATTTCATCGGTTTTTGCGGGGGTGGCCTCGTCGAGGTGCACCGGCCTCTCTCGTTATCCACGATCTTCGCTCATTGTTATAAGCCGGCCAAACAAAAGTACATTGAAGAGGGGAAGAGAGAGGAGTTTACGAGTAGCAAAAAGGTCATAAGACGGCTTAATGGCTTTGGCGGTGGTCCAAATCGCGGTCTGCGCGGCCGAACGATGCCCTCTCCTTCGTCCCCGGCAACGACGATTGAAACGTTCGCCGCGCACCGCAAATCATCGAGCGAGTCGCGCGAGTACCGAACGCCGGTTTATCTCGATTTCGCGCTACGCTCGATTCGCTCGACGCGCGCTCTCTCCGGAATCGAGTTTTCCCCGCACCCGAAATTTCCACGGCGTTATTCTCGCTCGGCGGCGCCGTTACGTCAATCAGCGGAGAATCCCGCGCAGGCACTCGAGAACTCGAGTGGAGTTGCTCCGGCGCGATTCCTACTCCGAGCAACGGCGAAGAATCTCAAACATTATAATTACACACCGAGAGTCGTAATTACGGCCCCATAGTTTCGCCCATTAACGGATCTCTCGTCAACGAGAACTTCCGCGTTGTCCGTCGACGGGACGGGAATGGGGGGAAGCTACGAGTTCGAGCTGGAAAAACGAACGGGAACGTGGGAAAGGTCACGTGGCGGCGTTATTCGCGACACGTGTAACGAGTTACGCGATGTACATACGTTCGCTGATACAGGTTTTCATTCATTGTTCTTCCTCTCTCTTTATTTAACTGAATTGGAACAGATATCGCGCTACAGTAGCTTTCAAAAGTATTTTAACAAATACAGTTTTTGAATAAAATGAAAATGGTAGTAGGTATGAAAAGATTATAATAAAAAATATGATTACAGCAGAAGAACAGGAGTATTTCGAGTATTATATTGTTTCAAAGTTTGAGCACTACTAAAAATATTACCGGTGGGTTAATTTCAAAGAGTAGGAAAGATAAAACCAAATATTAAAAATTCATATCAGTTGAATTTATTACAGTATTTGTATGTTTGTGTTCCAGACGATCAAAGGTTCGTTGTCGAATAATAAACAAAACAGAAAGGGACCATAAAAATTGCACTCAGTGAAACTAGGAACGTGCAAAAGAGTTTATGATACGAGGATGCTAAAAAGTACGATACTTTATCGCTAGAAATAAAATTATGCGAAAGGATCGAAAGCTTTGAAAGATAAAATGTGTGGATGAAACGTATGTAAATTGCAAATGATTCGCAGATGTATAACTAATAGCCGGGAAAGCTGAATAAAAGTATTATCTATCTCTATCTCTTCTTCTGCCTCTTCGTTGAGCGACACGCGTCGTATGCGCCAAACTTTTTGCCGAAATACCTAACGTGGAGTGGATGCATCGCAAACGAAGTGGAGAACACTAAACGATGTTAACGCTCGCCTATGCGCTATCGGCTAATTCTACGACTGACGCCTCTGCAAGAACTCGCGAAAATACTTCCTGATTCGATGGAAAGTTGTCAATAAGACCACAAAAATGTGAGACTGCACATGCAAAAAGTTAAAATACAACAGAACAAAATATTAAACGCTACACTGAAAAAAAAGTATTTTTCTACCTAGAATATTTCTCCTTATGGTAAAAATAAAGGTATTCTTATTTTAACAATACCAAAATATACTATAACATAAGAATAAGTTTATTGATTTTTAAAAAATTTGGTAGATATTGTTGTTATTAAAATACTAAAATCAATATGGCCGACTTAACCTCGCTTGGTCAACACGGATTAGAACGAACCATGAATTTGAAATAATAACAAGTAATATAATATATTTATATTCATATATTAATTTCATTTATTAGCCATTATTCATGTTATAAATAGTAGAGATAAAATTTGCCTTAAAATACAGTGGATGCTACAAAGAGTTTAGTTTTAGTCCCGCTAAAAACCTTGGTATTTTGAAGGGTAAAATACCAATAATTTTAAATCTAAAATATTTAAGTAAAAGTATACTGCGAACAAGAATACTCGGATAAAAAATATTTTGTATTCTGAGTAGAAAAATACTTTTTTTTCAGTGTAGTAGTGTGAACCGAAATATCCAACCGAAAAGAAATCTTGGTAACCAAGCCGAGAAGTCATACCTCGATAATCAGCAACAATTTCTCTCGTTAACCGGAAAATACATTACCCCCGAAAATAGAAAAAGAGGAGGTAAAATCGAGTACCGACACTCAATTTTTTACCGATAAAACTGCGACAAAGTAAAAATGCCGCTCATCGATTCTCGCGGGCACGTATTTGAGAATACAGGCCGGCCATTTTTTATTCTCGGCGTGTAACGTCGAATTGGATATAGCGCTATACGATAGACGTCGAATTACGCTCCATGAACCGTGGTCGTATTAATCTCGCGCTTATACTCCTTCCTCCCCGTTCGCCCTCGCCTGCTGCGTTCTCGCTCGAGTGGCCGTTTTCGTAGCGAAATCAATTTTTCTCGCCGATAACACCCCCCAGCGCCTAATCGAGATTTGTTGGGCGCGTTTCTCGCGGACAAATTTCGCTACGGGCGCGGAGCGTATTGGCGCATCGCGTATAGTTTAATGCGCCACTGCGATATACGCCATCGCTAATCCGTATTAAGCCACGTCCATTCATTAGGAAGTCGGCGTTAGGTGGCTCTCCTTGGGGATGCCGAGAAGTAGGGGATACGTGCACGTACACGTGTACACTGCGCACCAGGCGCCGGAGGACTCGCACCTGCCGCCTCTCTCACGATCGATTGCACCTGTCTCACCCTTTTACCGTAAATCACTCCACGCTAAACTCCATTGCACTCCCCCTACTCTCTCCTCGTACACACCGCGTAAGGCCCGAAGACAATGGCCCGATGAGTGAGCTCGATGCTCATCGAAATCGCTTTGAATACACGCTGGGGAACATCGATTCGGATGCCGCGTTCTAAGACACCGAGACAACCCCGTTCGCCGGAAATTCCAGCGAGTGTACTAGACCGAGTCTGGTTTCTATGCTCCTCGCACTGATGGGAGGAGATTTTTGAGGGGATTGAAATTTTACTGGTAACTCTATTCTCGGGCGCCTTTAATGCTATGAATAATCCGAAGCGTCGAACAGTGTGAATTTTCGGAGTTATACGAACACATTTTTGAAAGATTTTTTTTACAAAAATAAAAGTTGCTGCAACTAGAAGCTCGATTAAAAATTGCTCAACTGCATACGGTATGATGGGATATGTTTGTTGAATGAATATCAGTATGAAAAAGTTTGCTAAAAACTGTCAATAAATGAGTAATTCTTCTTCACAAGGACTGGATAAAATGTCCAGCAGATGGGAACTGAATTCAAACGGACAAATTCAACCGTATGAGCCTCTTTTTGCTTATTTAAACTACAGGAAAATTTCATCTCCAATAACAGCCAGCTACGAATCGAGAGATAGCACTACCGTCGAGTGGAATTGATTATCAAACAGAGAATTTCAAGAGAGTGTCCTCTGTCCTCATGCAGGGGGTTTGTGCGTAATGTTAGGAAAAGTCTCGAAATGGGGGGGATCTAAAACCTTCCCGATTGTATGGACTCGTGCAGGGAAAGTTGGAGCGTATCGTGTTGCGCGGCAGTAAGGCCGTAAGCACCCAATAAACATAAACAAAAGCTGCGGGCGTGAGCGGAGCCTCGAACGCGCGACTCTCTCTCTCTCTCTCTCTCTCTCTCTCTCTTTCTTCCTCTCTCTTTCTCTCTCCTCGCTGGGCTCTCGCGCGAATACGCGTAACGGGCACCTGAACGAGATTTCGGAACCGAGGCTAAAATCGGTATAAAACTAACATCGAGCAGTTCGGTTCGATTTATTGTGTTATATACGAGGAAAATCGACGGGCGATCGTCAAACTTATCGGCTTGAGGTGTCGTTTACGCGAATGACTTTACTGCGAACCTCACTCGATATGTCCCCTTCGCTATTTATGTGGTATATATAGAAAAAAATAAGAAAACAGAAGATCAGAATAACCTTGGGAGGCGAGAGGACGCTACCGGAATTTTTCGTCGTACAAGGCGAGCTCGTTATCGAGATACCGGAGGATAAAAAGGTATAAGACTCGTGTGTCGTATACAACGCGACCGATATTAAGAACGTACGATCTTTTACGAGCGAGTGTAGATGAAAGGGGGAGAGAGATCACCAACGATCGCGATCGTTGAGTTTTACGCGAAAACGCGCGTTCCGACCCCGAGGGATTTATTTATTTATCTCCAGGTCTTCTTTTTTAAACGTATTTCTATGGGGAAATAAAAGAATACAGCGTCGAATCGGCGCAATTCATTTCGAGAAAAGTACAATCAGCCGGAGAACTCCATTTCCCTCTCTCTCTCTCTCTCTCTCTCTCTCTCTCATTCTCGTTTTCTTTTTTAATTAATTCCGAAGGCTCCGCGGGACTATAAAAGCGGCATTAAGGCTGTCGTTCGATCTCATCTTCATCGTCGTCCATGCGGGATTAGCCGAGTAATCTCCTGGGGAGACACGACGGGAGTAACGAGGCACCGAGAGAGAGAGAGGGAAACCGAGGAAGGACCTCTCTCGCTCCGGAAACTGGCCGTCTTTCCGCGTTTGCGTTTATTCTCCTTCTCTTTCTCTCTATCTCCTCTCCTTCGTCGTATCTTCTTTTCCGACTCCAGCCGCGAGGAAGTTTTCAACTCGGCACGAAATAAGCCCCGCGCTCTTCCCCCAAAGCCATCCGTATCCAAGCCGCGAATCTATATATCTCGTTTAATAAATCTCGATAGTCGGGCGGGATAAGAGCCGCTTAAAACGCGCCCGATATGTACCATTCGATTTGCATCTTAACGGTACTACAAACTCGATTCGGGAATCCCAAGCGAGCTTCTAACGAGGATTTTGCGGTCCGATCTTTAACTGCTTTTCTAGCTCCGGCTTTATTGGTGAATAGAAAATTGCCGCTGATTACCGATAGTGCCTCAATTACAAACGTAAAATTTCTCATCTTCGAATTTGAGACAATTGAACAATTCTACACTGGGAAAAAATGTTAACCCGTCGAAGATACACGTCGAAAAAATAACGTTGAGGACACACGGGGTCCAACGGACCCCAGACAAATTTCAATGCAATTGCATAGTATTTGCAATTGCATTTGTTGTTGTTTGAAGTTTCCACAACAAGTTTTGACACGCTACGAAGGTCTCTTTAGCATTAGTTATCCTGCAGAGTCATATTAGTGCGGACGTGTTGTTTTTTTGTGGGGTTCTGTAGACCCCGTGTGGCCTTACTGTGGCAGTCTTAAAAAAATTCAATTTTTTTTTATCGTTGATTAGTGTTGTTAGTGTTGTTAGTGTTGTTAGGGTTGATTTAAAATTGCATTGAAATTTGTCTGGGGTCCGTTGGACCCCGTGTGTCCTCAACGGGTTCAACCAATTAAATATGTAATCGTATACTGCCAAGACAATATATTTCGTTGCGCGGAATAAAAAATTGATTGGTTGATTTAACAATTATTTTATCAAACTGAACTGTCAGAATATCTTCTTGGCAGTATATGAATGCATATTTAATTGGTTGTACCCCACATTTTTTCCCAATGTAATAAGTTGCTAATTAAATAAAAAAACTCACTAACAATATCAAATAATACCGAAATCGAAAATTGAATCGTTATTCTGAGCACTGTAGAAAACACAAGATACAAATTCCCGGCAAGGAATTGCGGTGGGACGGAGACTGCCGAAATTCGGAATCAGAATTGCTTCCCCATTCCCAGGGTTGCGTATCGAGAGGCCGGGGGACGGCTCTCGTCGGGCGGGAGAGTTACGCGAGTTCCCGGGCGCGAGACGAATGCTCCCCCGAGAGTGGCGAGACCGCTCGAGAGAAATACCAGCGACAGATTCAAACCGTCGCGACGATCGGCGCAATCTTCTCTCGGGTTGCGTCTGCTATCCCCGGACGATGATTAAAAAAATTCAAATGAGCTCGAAACCGCGAGAAATACTCTTTATCATCTCGGGCTTAATTGCTCGTTTTCCGCGACGCGGTCTCGTAGATCACGTTGAATTAAGACGGCAGTTTGCGAGCCAGCGAGAGAGAGAGAGAGAGAGAGAGAGAGAGAGAGGGGACTTGATATCGGCTTTCCGGCGGTATAACGCGACCGGGGTGGGGCGCGGACGCTTGTAAAAGGAAGCCCCGTCGCGCGCCCGAGTATCTGCCCTCCTAGTTTCCGGTGAGCGATGTGTCTCCGAGACCCGCGTGTCGACGTGACGCAATATACATGCTAATACGATAGCTTTGCACCGGGGAAGGGCCGAGAGGGGGAGGGATAAAACCCCGAGCGAGCACCGTGTACGGATCTCGCGAAACGACAAATTGAGGATCTATACTCGCGATATCGTTTACCCCGTTTCTTCCCATCCGAATAGATTTCTCCGATTTTTCTCTGCGGTGGGGAGGAGGAGGGGGAGACCGACTCTGGCAATTACCCGAAAACGCGAAATGGGGGTAGCAAGAAAAGTACTCACGGAGCAATCTCGAGAGTGGAATTTTCGCGGCCTAAAATTGTCAGGAGATTGGCGTCGCGGGTCGACCGCGAGCACTTGGATATAAAGCTCGTCTCGTATTATTTTTGATCACGTACGGCGACGTGTCCTTGTCCGTTGCCCCGTCCCGAAAATTCCTCCCGGTGAAAACGTCTCGACGGAAAAAGCTCTGCTCGCACGAGGACGTCGTGGAGAAATTTTCGGCTGTACGAAGGAATTTGTGCGGTGCAAAAATTTTATGATTAGTGCAAAGTATTTGGCGAAATAATTTATCTCGATAATTTCACGAGAGGGAGTTTCTACACAAACGGAAGACGGATTCGAGTGATTGACGTTTCCGAATCGGTGAGTGGGAGCGAACGAGCCGACGACTCCGCTGTAAACTAAACCGGGGGATGAAGTGAAGAAGGGAGAGATAGCGGGATTGGAGAGTACAGGGTCCTTGGATATCAATGGCTGTTCCGCGTCAACAGTGTTTAGTCGGTAATTTGCATACCGCGCGAACTGGTCCGGGATGCATTCTGCTCCGTTCGGGCAGAGACTCCCCGGCATTTAACCGCCACATGATGCAGCCCACGCGCTAATGGCTCATAACCGATTGATATATATGTAAGCAATGTTTGGGTATTCTATTTAATGTTTATTAGTTGGATGAGCCCCAGCTGGGTATCATCAAAGGCTAGTTTAACCATAAGTATTAATCTTTATTGGACGAATAAACATTCATGGTTTTATTGATGGTATCAGTTCTTGTTTCATCCGCTCTTTAATCCAATCGATTTTTATTCATTGTACTGATTCTTGTTTCGAATTGGTTTTAGTATTAAACCCTTACAAAAGAGAGGTCAAAATACTCCTGCAAGACTAAGAGCAATTTTAATTTCCATCCCGATTTTAATTACATTCTCGAAACTCCGGGAGATACAATAATTCCATACGTCGTCGCGTATCTCGGGCTCGGTGCCAGGAGACCCGAGGGGTTAACGAACTCCGTTCACCCCCTCCGCGACTTCCTACGCGGTCTTTTGTTTCGAGCGGGCGGAAACAAGCCGTTAGCCGTTCGAGCAATTAATCCAAGACAGTGGAGCGCTCCCGGTGCGGAGGTGTCGCGAGTTCTGGACCCTCCGGGCCGGATCGTTTTTCGACGATGAATAAGAAACTCCTGGGGTACGCGTAACGCACGCATTATGTAGCGTTAAACGTATCGCTCCCGGGGACGTGACGTCACTTACCGTTTCACAAAAGCACCCGGCCCGTAACCTTTTTTACGGCCTCGTCTAGCCATGGCGGAACGAGTCGAGAGGCTGTCGTTCGTTAATCCGGAAGGCCCTCC
>NCVS01001066.1:25256-46403 GCA_003055095.1 Goniozus legneri | reverse complement strand
CCCCCCCCCCCCCTCACGCCGCTTTTTCTCGCTCTAAAAGCGCTAATCATCTACGCGAGGAGTCTCTAACGCCCGGCTCTCTCCTACCCTGCGGATGAATGAAGAGTGCAAGCGTGGGTGGTTACGATCTACGTTTTACGATTAATCGCTGCTAGGGAGAGGGAGAGAAAGAGAGCTTTCAGAGGAAGTCTCTCTCTCTCGGGACGGGTCGATATTCCTCGAGGGTAAGGTCAGGGGTCGACTACTGTTTTCTTTTTTCCCCCCTCTACGGCGGGTGGTCTAGCTCGCTCTCCGACTAATTGATATTTGTGTAATTGGATGCTAGGATTCGAGGAAAGCCAGGGGTCGAGTTTCTATGTGCATTCGAGGGGGGGGAGGGAGTTCTTTACCGACACGACAATTTCTGGCTACACCCTTACGCTCGCTCCGGCTGCGTTTACCATTTCGTGCCGGGGAGTAGGTTCAAGATCGGTAATTAGCGAGACTCACTGTAATCCCAGGGCCAGTAATCGCCAGAGCCCGCAGTAGGCAGCACCGTGCTCCATGCTTCTACGCAAAAACAGAACAGAGGAAAGAAAGAAAATGAAACTAAACCATGCCTGTTTGTATTTTTTTTTTCTATATCGTAGTTTACGGTAACCCCTAGAACAAATTCGCGCTAATAACTACGGTTTAGTGACAAATTTCTGTACAAGAGCTCGAGCTTGGTCTGGTGTGCGAGAGAGAAAGAGAGAGAGAGATTGGAATCGCACGCGCTGTCGAGTACGTAACAACGGGGTAATAAACTCGGCGAATGAGAATGAGCGAGTTCGCCTTTTTTTCTTCCACGATATGTACACGACAAAAGAGAAGAAAATGTTGTTGAAACAAACGGAAGTTCCCGTTCGGGTCGGCGAAATTGAATTTGCCAGATGCCTTTTTGCCGGAGTACGCGCTGTACTCATACATGCGCGCCGGTGTGGCTCGTAGTTCACGAGCTATAATTCAAGCTCGACGATAAAAAAAATTTAACGTTATTCTCGCCTCTTCTGGCATTCTCTTTTCGTCCCCCCTCTCCCCCCTCTCCGTTCTCTCCATTCTCTTTTTTTTTTTGTTTTACGCGCAAGTACCGACAGCGCTATTTTTTCGTCGAAGCTTTCGCGTTCGGATTTCCAGGAAGGAAGGAAAAACGGGTAATAATATCAGTATGCACTTCGTGTGAAAACAATCATCCACCTGACATTTCGTGCGAGAGTAAAAAGCCCGACGAGCAGCGTAAATGATAAAAAATTTTCCTTATCTCGATCCGCGCGAGGAGCAATCGCGCTTATTTTCCTGTTAGCGAATTTTCCTCACGCATTTTTCGATAATCGCGGAGGAAAATCGTGGAGCTCCAAGGACGCCCGATCGCTATCGCTAATTCGCGCTTTAACGAGCCGCTCGTTGAATTAGCAAATTTGCATGGCGAGATCGTCGACCATGACTTGGAAAATTTCGTGGAAAACTCAACGGAGATTGCGGTTCGAGATTGATCGCTTTTTATGTGAAACCATTTACGTGGAATATTTGTTCCTTTTGGCTCCGCTCGTTCATTCTCCGGAAATATAAATCAGCGTAAATGCAATAATTTGTAGTGAGAATACGCTGTTGAATAATTAGTTGCACCTATGAGTGCGATACCGGTCAAATTCATTTACATAATTAGTGGATCTCTTAGACATTTTTATTCGGTAAATGAAATTTTGCAAATGAATCGATTGTAATCGAATGTAGCAACTAATCATTTTAATGTTTGGATTTTTCCCTTGAACATAATTTTTCGATCGATTTGATTGGATAATTTTTAGCCGAGATATAGAGTTTAAAAACGACGAGTGTCCCATTCATTTTTTTTTTCAGGAATATATTTAGTTGTACTGATATTCGAGATAAAATAATACGTTAGCTTTTTTATCGCAGTGTAATTAAATATTTAATGACCCTTATTATTTTTGGTTGGTATTTTTGTTGGTATTATGTAATTGCTCTTCATAATCCTTGCTTTTTGTTATATTTGTATAATAACATTGTCGATAAGAAGATTAAGTGAATAAAAACCGATCCAGTCGTCAACATTCAATTTTCAATATGTCACAATAGTATACCGAATAATCAGTAAAATTTCAACAAATTCGAGTGCACAAAGCACTCTATTCGCGAGGGTGGGAGATCTCATTTCGTCGAAACGACGATATCTTACCTCAGAAAACATTCAGAAATATTTTAATCTCGGAATACTTCTTTCCGGATGTTTGCTCACCGGAGTTTTCAGCGAAGCGAAAGAAACATCAGGGACCGCGAAGAAAGCTTCACGCACGTCCAGCAAACTTGGTTTTCCTCCTATTTTCCCCCAGCCTCGTGTTTTCCTCGCAGCGTCTCGAGCTTTTCCGCACGATGTTTCCCCGAGGCGTGCCTCTCGCGATTCCCGGGCAAGAAATTCATTAATCTTGAGTAATTTGACGACGCGACGAGGAGAAAAAAAAATTTAAGGCAAACCGGAGGAGGTAAGAGTCTCGAGGACGAAAACGCGAATGATTTACAGCACGAGGGGCTCTCGCGTTCGGATCGATTCGCGAGAGAAAATTGATTTACCGTCGGAGCTTACGAACGAGAGAAAAAATAAATCCGAATTCAGGGAAATCGCCGAGTCGATGTATTTATTGACGATACACAAATCGATTTAATCGGGGATTGTCGCCGGAAGTGACGTGGAATTGGGTCGACATTCGGAGGGATAGAAAGAGTGTATCCGCCCACGCGATAGACGCGTTTCTTGCATTCCACGAGCCGACATCACCGGGATCCCACTCGTGCCGTTTCCATTCCGTTATGCGTCCCGCGCGACCGTTCTCGCTGATCGCACCCTCGATTCCTCGATTAAGGAGGATCGAACTATTCTTATAGAAAAATGAATTCTTCGACGCTGGAATACAAATTTGTCAAAGATCGCAAAAATTCTTATTTGAACTACTTTCAAAAAATATATATGTAGTGATAGGGCTACCTCGTTTTTACAAATTTTTTTAATTTTTGCTCGTCTTTAAACTCGATCCTGCGTTCTCGTATTCCCTTCTTTCTTTATCGAGTATAATTTCATCCCCACGCTGTTTCTCTTTTAACCGATAAATCCCACCCCCGTAGTAACGCAATTTACCGTCAATTACAGCAGCCTGCGATACGATCGGTGTGCGCGTGTGTCGCGCAATCGACGCGTGTACACTCGATACGTCCACTTGTGCCCACGCTTACGAAAACCGACACCCGTAAAAGCCGCACACGTCGCCCCGTTTGCCATAAGATTTACACGGTGGCCATAGCTTTTACGATCCCGGCATTAACCCCACTGGGCGAGTTTTTACTCCCCGTCCGGTGGCTGTCCATCTGTGTTTTCTTTCTTCATACTTCAATTATTTTTTTTATTCCTCTTTACGACTTATCACAATAATTTAATGTTTGGACTATCCAGGAGCGAAAATGTTAACTCCGCGAGAGTCGACACGTTCGACTTCTCGCTTCTTGTTTTTAATTTTCAATTTGCTCTCGAGAAGCTCGATAACAATATGATTCTTGGAAGCTACCGGCTTACATCTTATTTTCTCTAAAATCATCGTTAACCTTCGGGCTGTTTCGGAATGAAAATGTTAACCTTGAGAGTATTAATACACGCTTGAATACTCGCAATAACTTCTCCCGGCCTGCCGATTTTTATTTGAGCTAAAACAAGCGAAGAAAATTTCTGTTCGACGTATAATGAAATTCAAAGTAGATCCTGATGCGATGAAGACCAGCGTTAATTAAAATTAATATTCGAGTTAATAGAAACTCGTCTTCCGCTTGAATTTCGTTCTTGTTGCAGTTTGACTTTCCTCGCGAGCGGGCACCCCTTTCCTTTTCTTTGCCTCCGCCAACCATTATGTAATTTATTCGACGAGTTGGAGGGAACTTGGTCGTGCTTCTTTGTCGTACACAGCGGATGAGAAATTCGTCTTCCCCCCTATTAAATTCTTATACTTCAGCGGGACAGTGTGTTGTTCATTTTTCTCTCCTTTCACCGTGACGTATATCCACCGAGCTCGAATGTCCGCGTGCACGAGTTTCTTCATACCCGCGCACTGTCTAAGCTTTTTCAGCTATCGTTTAATTCGCCGCGGCGCGGATCCCGCTCGAGCGATTATACCGGGACCCCAATAAATCCTCGATTTTCCCCCGTTTTTCGCATTCCCAACGCGCTCGCTTCTTCCCGTCCTCCCGAAGAAACCGGCGACCTCCTTTCATTCTTCGCTCGATTATCGCGATTCCGGTTTCGCGAAATTACATCACCGCGATAGCCGCCGCTTCTCCTCCCCCGCAAAAAGTTGCCCACGTCCGAGAAATCGAAGCTCGCGATTAAACGAGATATCGCGAAAAAAGAGGAGCGGCCAGCCGAAGTACGTAATTCGCGCTTATCGAAAATCCGACCTCTCTCGGTTTTTTTCGTTCGAATTTCGCCGACGTCCGCGGAAATATTCAACTCTCTCTTTCCGTTCTGTTATTCCTGTGGCGCCGAAAACGAGCGGAACGGTTCGGAATATCGTGGGCAGGCCGCGCGGAACGAATTACACGACCGCGAAATTGCCCGAGAATGATTTTTCGATGAAAGAGGGTAATTGGCGGTCTCGATGACGCTCGAGGAGCGAGAGCGAGCGAGGGATCGAATTACCTCGACGACGAGGTAATCGATCGGGCAATTAGTCTTTATTGCGAAAGTTTTTCGACGCGCGAGTCGGGCAAACAAGCGACAATGGAGCCCGCCCCGGAGTTGCCGTGGGTGGATTTTGAAAGAGACGGAAAGACGCGCGGATGGGCGATCTATCACCGTTACGCGTCAGGCTATCAAAGCGATTCGTACGCTCCTGCGCGCGCATCCTGAGACGAAATAATTTCTCGTCGGAAGAAAATTGGCGAAATGGTGAATTATGAATCCCGCTGAATCGTCTTTCCGTGTTGACGATACAATCGGTGGTATTTTCTTTCAAAGAGTCGATGATAAAAACGTCGTTATCGGTGACGTTAAAGCCGATCATTCCGTGCAATTTTCATTGCGAAACGCGGCTCTTGGTATCGATTAGCCTTTTTCCCTTCGAACGAACCGTTAATTAATCATTTCCACGGAAATTGCGTCGAAGGCGTAATAGAAGCTCTCTCCTCCTCACCTCTTTCTCTCTCTCGTACTCACACTTTTACTTCCTGTGAAACGCTAGATCGTGAAACCGTTCGGTGTATGTTTTTCCTACCGAGAGATCGATAAATTGCTTTCCAATTAACCTAATGAACTGCCGCGATTGCCGCTGCTCCCGCCTCGATTATATTCACCGTTAAATTTTTTTTTTGTTCCTCCGGAGAGAAAGAAAGAACGAAATTGGAAAAATCTCTTCCGTCTCGCAACGCACGATAGCGGCAAAAACTTGATATTAAAATTTTCCGAATCACTCGTTGTTGGAAAATCACTCTCTATTCTCGTTGGCCTAATTTTCTCGCACGGAATAACCGTATGGTATTATTTTGGCTCGGTTGGTTCTCGCTCGTGGAAATTCGTGGAATCGCTATTTTTTGAGTGGGAGGATTTTTCGGAAATTCAGAAAAAGTTTCTAGTCGGATATTTTTTGTCATTGTATGTGCATTCAAAATTGCGAATATAACGATTTTTTCTGTGCGGTGGGTAGGCCTGAAAAGATTTTGGGTCGATTTACGTGCGGTCGTTTCGCCGAACGAGCGATCCCATTTTGCGAATTGGCCGCGGTGACTGTACTCTTTGATGCAATTATGCGTAATCGCGTTAATAGATACAAATTAATAACCCAGAGGGACAAGATGGAATATCGATCGGGTAATTTTTGTCCTTCGCTAGCGTGCGATTCGTTCATAAATTCGAACGCAGCAGTATGGTTATTCGATATTCGTCTCCTCAAAAAATAAAATAAATTATAATAACTTGACTGTACAACATTGACAAAATAATATCATCTTTTGTACAAAATCAGTGCATACCTTTTTACACGAATCGAATACTAACTCTACAAATCATATTTGCTTCAAAAACCATAAAATATGTATTTGATTTTGCCGAAACGTTTATACTATTGAATTATATAAAATTTCTATTTTTTTAACTTTTTAACTTTGTACACTCTGTATTTTTTATTCATTATTAGCTCGAATAAGCACGCTGTTGAAAAAAAAAAACATTGACTGAACTAAATCGAAGCGGTGCGAAATTCTCTTTGCGTTGCGTACCTTTCTCGCAATAGGCGCCCTCGTAGTCGCCTGTCCTGCACTCGCAGATCGGACCGCTGTCCGTTGAGATGCAGATACCTCCGTGCTGGCAGGGATCGCGAGTCTCGCACGCGTCCGTTGTGTTGCCCATTGTTGGCATGTGCAAACTCTGAAAACATAAAAATTTCAGATGAGTATTTCCGTTCCTGGTTATATCTCCCGTTCGAATTATTCATGAAAAAGAGTATCGATTGGTAATCGATAAAAATTATTGTGGCTACGCTGCCGTGCTAAAAAAAAAAAATAAAAACTTCACGCGAATATTCCCGTCGTTTTTCACATTCGGATTGTTTTATAAATAAAATTTGAGTAAATATCGATCGTTTGGTATTTTTCAAGAAGTCACATTTCAAGCGGCAAAATTTAATTTCGCCGATTCGTATCTCCGCTACCGAATAAACCTCGGGGTTCGGATTCGCTCAGGAGAATCATATACCCACTCCGAAAACACAAAACTCGCAATTTCGCGGTAAATTAAAATCCCGGAATGAGAGGACTAAAAAGGATAGATTCTATCCGGGCGTTGCCGCGATGGCCGGACGCCAAAACCTCTCGCGAAACGATGAAGCTGCACGGTTGACCTCGTGATCCGAGTGTCGCGCCGCATGAAATAGAAATGGAGTTGGAGAACAGAGAGCGAGAGAGAAAGAGAGAGAGAGAGAGACGTTCCCACGCGGACAGGGAGTTTCATCCTCTGGGGGAAGTCCCGACCGATTTCAGGCCACAACAGAGTGAGAGAGAGAGAGAGAGAGAGGAAAAACTGCCTAGCGCGATTTTCGCCTCGACGAGTTCATTTTCGAGATTACGGAACGTGTGTGGCCGGAAAGAGAGAAAGAGAGAGGGAGACTGTGACAGTCCTCGGAGACGAGAGCGTGAATAATGGCCGACGGATGATGAAAATTGCTTTATCGACTTTTTACAAGCTCCGACTCGTTCGTCCGTCGAAAATTTCCATGAAAAATACTGTAAAATATAAACCGCGCGTGCTGTGTGTACAGAGGAAGAGGGCGGGGAGGGAGGGAAAAATCGGTGTATCGATAACAGCTCGGTTTTTCTCTCGCTGGTATTTATACAGTTGGTCGATTATGCGGCATCCGGTTTCGCGCATTCGGCGCACGGGTGCAGCCTCGCCGCTGCGAAATTCCCCTCACGTTCGAACAATCAATAGCGACTGTTGGAGTCTCCCGGTGTGTATTCGCGCGCGTGGAAAGACGGTTGGAAGGGACTCCCAGGTAAACGCGCATAGTTTATTCCGAGGAGGGATTCGGCGAGGTGAGAGAGGGGGGGGGGGGGCTCGGTACCCCGCGGATAGAGCACTCGCGATGAAAATCGTCATCGAGATATATATCAATTTATACGAGGCCGGAGCCGCGCAATGAATAGAAAATCGAGCACGTACAGACGATTTCTCGCTCGCCGTCTTCGCGGTGAGCGTTGGAATTTCTCCGAGGCGATTAAAAAAATTTTCCTCGATATTTTCCCGTCTTGGAAAGGAAGAGAGAGAGAGAGAGAGAGAAAGGGCGAGTGGTTGAACGGCGGGAGAAATTGCCGGCTCCCCCGAGTTCCAAATCAATTTATCTCCGAGTATTTCGTGAAGCCGCGAACAGGAACCTTGGCCAGAGGGAAGTTTTCAGGACGACAAACTTCGATGTCGTTAATTTTGTCTCTCTTGACGAGAGGGGAGGAAAATTCCGAGACTGGCCCGCAACGAAACCGTATTCGTGGATCACCCTTCTCTACCCATTTACGGTAAAAATACTCTTTCCTGGGGATATTAGCCCTAGAAGTTCGATTTTTTAGAACTAGCCGGTATACAGCGACAGGAAGTTGCTATGAAAAAATATAGCCATCGATTGAATAGAAAATCAGTAAAACTCATGTAGAAAATCAGAACCCCGATAATCGAAAAAACAATAAACTTTTATTTCTAGGTAAGAGTTTATTTTTGAAACAGTTCTTGCATCAAATTCATAGTTCGACTCATACGTGAGTACATAAAGTATCTGCTAGTACTGAACTGCGGGTATGCGTTGTGAAGTCTACTATTGCTTCACGCGTTATTTATCTGCTTTCTCCACACTTTCCTTTTATTTTCTTCTACCTTCTTTCTCTCTCCCTGCTCTTCTTTCTCAGTTGAAACCGCCGGCTGATAAATTACGAGACGACGCGGCGCGACTTGGCTCGTTAGACCTCCGAGGACATTGGAATCGACGAGAGTGGGAAGAAAAAGAGAAGAGTCTTTTTTTTGCCGAATCGTTTAATCCGGCCGACGAACTCTTTTTCCGCGATCGATATATCGAGCAAGGTCGAATCGACGATAAGAGCGTCCAGTCCGATAGTGAACATACTCCTATCGAAAATGTAATTTACCATGACCGATCGTCAATTAGCGCTATAACGATGCCTCTCATTAACAATTCCTCTGAAATCCGTGGTTTATGTAAGCGATTATAGAACACGCGTCGAGAAGAGACAAAATTTTGATTAATGCGCCCAGAGTACCGAATAGTGATAATGTAATACCACTGGTTACGCAATTTCTATTTTTCTCGCGAAAATCTTAATATTCAAATACGAATTTTACAGTAAAGTATTAATACCTGTGATGTTACCTTAGATCACCCATTTCTTATAAATTTTCTACGTACAAATATCCAAATGATTAATATCAATTATTATGATAATTCGCACGAATATCGCCAAAATTCACACTCTTCGTTTCCCAAAACTATTTTTCACCGATCCCTCTCTATCCCTCTCGTTCTCCCTCGCCCTCCTGAAATTTCGCGGCGTCATTACCCCGTAGCCGTTACGTAGGCTAATTTATTCCGTCGTGGAAAATTACCCTCCGCATTGCGAAACTCGCGCCTGTATAAATGCACGTACGTGGGACTCGCATGGGCCGGTGTGCGAGCCAGGCGCGGGGAATAAATTTCACCTACGAAGAAAATTTCTGGTTTGAATTACGAGCCGAGTTATTCGCGAAATGACTCTGAAAATTTTTTAACGAGTCGCATCGGCCGAAACGCGAACTCCCGCGATCGCTGACCGGAAACGATAAATAGAGGAATTTTGGGGGAGCAGGGGGGTCGAAAAAACAGTCGGAGTGGAAATTAGGGTGCCGATAATAACGGATCCGTTACCCGACACCCCAATTCGTTTCCATTCACGAGACTGTGGCGATAAATCTCGTCCCTATTTGTACACTACTGTGTTTCCCACTCGGAAAGAGCTCGAATACGGGAGACGCGCGAGGCGAGATTCTCGACTGCGACGAAAGACTAAATAGCTGCGTCGAGAATCGGTTCAAGTGTCATACGAGTATAATGGATCTCTCGCATACACAAACACGCGCGCTCACGAGGATGTCGTTCGTTTATTCAGCCCCACTTCTACCGCGCTGAAAGTGCACCATTCCTGGAGAAATTTTCACGATACGTGCCTCTTTCTTCTATTCTCGCGTCAATTACACTCGCTTAGCCTTGAAGCGTTCCTATCGTGAAATCGTTTTCGCTAGATTTTTCTCATATTCTCGACCTCGGCTCAATTTCCGAAGAAATGAACATTGAAAACTTTCACCATAAACGATTTCTGCTAAATTTAATAAAGAAAAATCAATGAAATTATTTTTGTATTCAAGAATCTTCTTTATAGTATTTTATCGGTACAATCTGGAGATTAAATTATCGTGAAGCTATAAATTTTGTATCCTGTCATCGCCAAAAAATGCTTCCGTCAGTTTTGAGGCTAAACTAGGCTCGAGTGGAAAAACGAGAACTAATCCCAGCGACGTTAATTCGCATCTTTCGGAATCGGATTTCCAAAGAGAATGATTCATCCCGAAGTGATACCGTCGGCCAGTGGAGCCCTGAATCGTTGTATTCTCGTGCACACATTCGGCTTTAACTCGACGTGGATTTTGAGAGCAAACGGCGCCGATTCGAGCAAATCGGGCGTCCGTGTGTGCGCGCACATATCGCCCGCTAGACGGCAAATAAATCGTGTATTGATGCAGACGTATATCCGATTCGGTATTTAACTCGGAATCTTTGAATTCTCGCTCGTACAATCAACTATCGAGTCTAAGAATGAAATTGAAACGAACAAAGCCAGAATTTACGAATTTGCTCGACGAAATTTCAAAAATCATTTTTGATTGAATTACGAGAAATCTGTGATTTCAGAAATAAATAAATTGACACCGAAAAAAGCAAAGAAATTTATTGTTGAATATTCTGACAAGTTTTGAATCAAATGCTACCATTTGGGAACATCGTGCAGAGTGAACAGCTCAGTAGAACAGGTCAGTTTTAGTTCAGCCTCGGCTTAAAGAAATCTATTTTCACTATTTTCTATTCTTCGAGTTATTAATAATTCGAAGTTTGTCCATTTGTTGGACAGTTCACTCCACTCTGCATCATTCCTGAAATACGGAAGCCATCGAAGTGTCGCTGCAGATGAATAAAAATCAATTAACGATAAAAACTATTCGACAAAATACTCTTTCCGCGATTCGCAGCGAAATACCGTCCAAGTTTTCTCCGCTCTTTTCTTCAAACAAATCCCGATCGATGGTACGGAGAAAGTGAATTATTTGAGTTGGAAAAGAGAGCGCCGAGGACAGAGAATCAATGCGAATTGTTCCACGGTCTAATGACCGCTTTAATAGCAAAAGTACACATCCTTTCTCTCCCCTTTCTCTCTCTATCTTCGAGAGCCTTTGTCGGAGCGAGTCCGCTGCATATAGACACTCGCATTGTGTGGGCTTAGACGGTCGATTAATATTCAAACGCTTCGCGGTGTGTAATGTCAATAAGGCCGTAATTTTCGGTCGTTCTTGCCCGAGGACGTCGATATATTTTTTGCATACGAAGAAGATACCGAAGGAGAAGATCAAAAAATTATTATATGCTCATAAAATCGAAAAATAATACTTGTAACAATAAAAAAAATTGTAAGTTACTGTAACTGAAATATTTTTGATATCGTCTTGTGCAAGTTTTATGTCTCGACTCAGAAATCGACACGTGGACGTGAAAATTTATAAACCCGGATAATGTCAACGCTCTTGTAAAACGCAGTGAACCGGCTAACTGGATACCGCGCGAGAGGGTTCGACGTTATTCGCGCCTTGAGAAAAGGTCAGGCTGCGTGTGCGCGCGGATAGGTCAGTGCCGGAGTTATTATTCGCTGCGACGTTCGAGCGGACAAAGGTCGGAGTACGATATTGTAAACAGGAGCCCGGGAAAGAAAAACCAAAACACTCCGGCGTCAATGCGCATCCTGTAAATACTCACGTAGCGTTTTTATCGGCTCGAGTGGGTCGATATTCTCGTACAGCTTGGATTCGGCGCACGCCAATTAGCGGACCGTCCAATTTGCACGGCGTTTCTGTTTTATCGTTAGATATACTAGATGTTTTTTTTTTGCGCCACGAGGAGTGCGAGTCCGTTATTTATCCGGCGTCGAGTAGCCAGGCCTGCTCCCTCTACGGTTGAGTTCGCACTATACACACCGGATTGGGCCACATTAACGGGGCGTGATTACGAAAGTTGTCAAGTTGATTAAACGCTTCGGCGAAAGTTGCCTCAAAGGGGTAATCGTGTGAGTTCGCGTCCGGTCGTGGATCCTCTCTCGCTCGCGTGCGGCTGCACAGAGGTGAGGTCGTCGGCTCGAACTTTCTTAAATTACGTGCAGTGCTCCTCTTCACCTTTCCTCTCTCTCTCTCTCTCTCTCTCTCTTTACGTTGGAGCCACGAAATACGAGGGAGCAATCCACGAGTTTTCTACCCAACGACGAATAATTAAGAACTCGCGCGACTCGACGAAATTCACTGAAATTCTCCTTTTTTCCCGCCCCTCCGACTCGCTTTATCGCGATGAGATCCCATTTCGCGGCGCTATCCGAGACACATCACAGAAATATAACGTCCTTCTTCTCGCTCTGTCTCTCCTCTACCGGCTTATCTCTCTCGCCCCTTGCACCGTCGAGACCGAGTATCATCTAGACGGTTGATTCTCTACTCTTATTTTCGCGATGAGGCTAAATTTTGAAACCGATGTCTCCGTAAATTAGAATATCTTTCAAGTGCGATAAGTAGCTTGTATATGAACATTCGAATAAAAAAGGTTTAAATACCAAATTTTTGTTTCAATGATACTGAAATATTTTGGTATAATAGCGAGCCATGAAAGCCTGAGTAACAAATTGTTATATTTCCATTCAATAACGGAACTGGCGGAACAAGAGAGGGAGATGCGACGAAACTGTTCGAGGAGTCAACTCCTCGATTGTAAGCGCGAAATATAATTTCGCCTGTGCAATCTTAGTGACTGTGAAACGCGCGCGCCAACTCGAAACTCCGTTCGCGAGAGCAATATCGCGCCCTCTTCGGTTCCCCCTTTCGCGTTTGCTCGACCTTGAGGAGGAGCGCAGAGAGGGTTTTGACGCGAGAAGTTTCGTCTCGAGACGTATTATCGAGACACGACGACTCTCGCGGCACGCCGTGGCGCGAATCCCGGCCCTCGAGATCTCGACAATTTTCTAACTCAATTTTTTCATTCTCCTCTCTCTCTCTCTCTCTCTCTCTCTCCCGTCCTCCGCCAAAAACGCATCAAATCTGATTCGGCAATCTCCGAAATATTTTTTTTTCGACTTTTTTAACAGTTTTCGCTCTTTCGTCTCATCCACTCGTTCCCAGACCCTTCGCCAAAACGATTTTATCGCTCGCCGTTGTTAGGATTTCTCTTTGTTCTCCGTTTTGACGTACGTTCGATTCCGAACGATCGATTCGGCCGCGGGAATTTTCATTTTCATATCGGCTCAAAGAGATTCGTTGCCCGCTACGTGCTTTTTTCGAACTCTATTTCGTGAAAATAGAAAAAAAAGAGTGGAAAAAAATAAAAGAGAGAAACAGAACAGCCAAGTAACAAGGAAGGAAAATTCAGCGAAAAGCCGAAATCGGAGCCGAAAATTTAGTTTTCCGGGAGAGTCGAGCGGCGAATGGTTCGTCGAGTCACGCCATTACTCTAGTATTAAACATATTTTTCCAGTTGGACGAGCGCATTTAAAACTCGGAACAGAATTTGCCAATGCACTGTCGAATCGTGTTTGTATACAAGGTGTTCAGGAATTATCACCTCTTTTTTTTACCAGTCAACAGCTCGTGAAATTCTGAAATAAAGTCTTTAAACGTTACGAAATTCCACGCACCGCTTTTGGGTCGTAATTCTTTGTTAGTTTTCTTTGTTTGTTGTTTGCAAATTAGTCATGTCTGTGATAAGGCGTTCCTGATTGGCCAACAACGAACAGGGACAGTGACAATATACATATATCATTCGAAAAAGTGGAAGAGAACATTTCCGTTCGAAATTTCACGAGCTATCTTCACCTTGAAAGACGATCCGTTCTAAAACATCCAGTATAGCTGTACACAAACACCCACGCCCCCGTATTTTTCCCTCGAAGCCGATATAATTGCGAGGAGGCGATTAATTCTCTCCGCTTGTTCGCGAAGTCGTTCCGAATTACGGAACTCGTTAAAAGCGTAACAAGATCGACGCGTTTAGCAGAAACGCTAATGTCGATTTTTCTCCCCAGGAGAGAAAAAAAAATTTCCACAGTCGAGGATTTATAGCCCCGGAAATGAAATCGGAAAACGAGAAGCGGCGCGTGCTCGCGTTATAATCGTCAAACGTAGGAGCGGCCGTGAATCGGCGAAACTTGGTCGATTTCCGCGAGCGGGTAAGCAGGCCCGGCGCGTGCCGGGCGTCCGAATAAGTTTAATAATATACAGCGCTTATTCCGTCTCTGGAGAGGATAGCGCACGGGGCTCTGGCAGTTTCGCGAGAGAGCTCCGCGAATTGAATTGTCAAGCGCATACGAGGCACCGAGAACGCCACCGAAATTCCCCGAAAATTTGTCATTTCGTTCCTCGCGAATCTTCGGGAGAATTCGGCCGAAAATTCTCCCGGGGAGTTTTACCTCCGCTGGGAAAATCTCGCTACGGGGAAATTTCTTTCCCCAAAAATCGCGAAAAATTTTTTTAATATTACGCGGGGTTAGCGGACGGGTTTAATCGCTCGCGTAATAACAACGCGAGGGGGGCGATAAGACAACGGATGCGATCTCTCGCGGCTGGGCTTGATGGCCCGATCGTAACGGCTCGCGTGTACACCGTGAAACAATATAGCCTGCGGCTTAAAGGCCAAACTTTGGCGCGTCCCGCGCGCCATAATAATTTTCCCGACGAGATGTTATATACACACAGCGCCGCGTGTGTAATTCGAGTTAACGCGTAACGACGCGCGACACGCTAATAACAAACTCGAATTGGGATCCCGATGTTGCCCACGGTAAGATCGAGTTTTTCGGTATCAATTTTTTCAAACTTCTGGGGAAATGTGTTTGGACAGGCAATTATTTCGTAACTCGTGATTTACGATTAAGTATTCTGGTATAATTGTGAACAATTTTAGTGTGTTTGCGTGTATCGATGGTAACTTTGTACTCGAGTCGATATTAACCCCCAGCATCGTTGAGATGCGACACACTAGGTAGGGAGAGCAGGGCCCAGAGTTAGTCTCTTGGTCTCGCGATAACGTCGTTTGCTCGTGCGATAATTTCCTCGTGGGATACGCCAACGTTATAGCGCATATAAACACGCCGGTGCCGTCGCGTACGACGAGTGCGTTATATATTCGCATCTCGGTAATACGTCGACGATGTAACTCGACCGGACTCGACCGTACATCGCCGAACCGCGCCGAGGGAAGCCGATGAGCAAAGTTAACCGCTCTATATATCGTCTCGTCGTTAATTAGACGCGCGAGGACGGGGACGGACTCGCGGTTAGATTGAAAACTCGATTGGTAAGAACGCTATCTCTGTTTTTATCGGAGTAGACGAAAGAAACAGACCGCGTTGAGGAAAACATTCGTTGAATGAACTGAATATTCCCTCGAATACCGCCAGAGAGGATATTACACAAGAGGAAAAAATTTCTCGAATTAATTAAATTTTCATTTAAATAATGAAAATCAGTAAAATACAGAATTTTAAATATAAGAATTTTACACGTGAAATATTATAAATTGTAGGCAGCGAATTACAGGGGGGATTTTCTGTAAAACCCACCTCGGGATTAACAGTATTTTTTACCTAGCATTAAATTTTTTCAATAATTAAAATACCGAAATAATACTTTTGACAATTTTATCATTCGTTCCTAGAATGATATTTTTCTATCTCACCTTATGAAACACACGAGTAGAAAAATATTTTCCAGCGGTATCTTTGCGCCGATTCAAACGCTCCTGTTTTTTTCGCTATCCCGTTTCGTGAAAAAGTTGAGGAGGGCGATAAGGAAGCGCGGTGCTCTAAAAATATTTGCCACGGCCTGGATAGATTCGCGCTCCCCGATAGGCGTCCTCTAATGCGTCTCTCGGTGAGAACGAAAAGCGAGAGAGGGAGAGAGTAAACTCGCGAGAAGTGGGTGGCGCCCGCATATTTCACCGCCTATCTGCCCGCGAGTGCCTGATAAATCGAATCGGACTCTCTCTCCCGCGTACACTTTCGGTTATATTTACGTATAAACGGCTGCGCGACTATCGGACGACTTTTTTTTCCATCCTCGGGAGCCCGTATCTCGATGCTCCCAGCGCGACGTGACCTTGAAAAACTCGAGAACGAATGTCTCTCGATTACTCGAAATTCTCGCGCGGATTTCAATATCCACGTTATTCGATTTCAGCTGTCCCCGCTTATCGGCCCGATTCCGAAATTGTTTCGACGATATCGGCGGGGAATCGTTGGAATTATATTGCCCCGGCGAAACGAGTCCCGTCGTATCGTTCGACTTTCGTTCTTTGAGCTTCCACTCGCGCTCCGGTATTGCGAAATGAGCGTACCACGGCTTGTCCCAAAACTCATCGCCTTTACGTGCGAAATGCCTGTCGGCCGTATCGCGTGCCCCGAAATTGCCCCACTTTCCGTGTGCGGCTGTCCTCTGCCGCGCGCGTCCCGAAAATTTTTCATTCCCTGTGTTTGGAGAGTGCGCCGAATAAAATTATTTCGATTATAGAGGGTACGTATTTCAAATACGATATTTTCCAAGGGACCGATATCGACGCGATTCGATGACGTTGAATAAAATTTTTAATTTTACGAAAATGAAATTTCAATATTTCGCGGGGATTATACATATGTTATTCTCCGAAAATTGACTTGCTTCCGTTCTTTCTCATATTTGAAAAACGAGTTCTGGTAACGAGGGTAAAATAATTCCGATAATTGGGCCACGTGACGACACGAATATTCCAAAAGTAAAGCGCGCAAATTTTCCTTTTTATAATAAAATAGCTGGAATTTTAAAGGGATAATAAAAATCGATTTTACCCTTGAATCCTTTAATATTTATAAGTGCTGACAATACATGCCAATTATATTGACGGAGTGCCAATTCATTTCCTATACTCGAAAAAGAACAATAAATGTCAATAGAATTTTTATTATGTCAAACAGAAATCGATATTTCGTATTTTTCGATGGAATACGAAGGAAAATAGATTAGCGTATACCGAAGGAAAATTTTTAAGTGAGCGTGTTCTTTTAAAATCACGCTTCATTTGAAATTCAACTCTCGAGTAACGTTATATAATAATTGATACTCTTAGAAATTGGATACCTTGTTTGAAAATCTCGACAATTTTTTTTAATATCAAATTTACCTACACGAAAGTAGGTCAAAATGACTGATGACGGCAGTTTCAACGTGAAGTCGTATGGAACTCAAATTATAACAAATAATGAATACATATTTCAGTATTATCAGAAAATTATTAATTTTCTCAGAAGCTAAAATGTTAACGAGAAATAATATATCTAAAATTCATGTTAAATGCGAAATTCGTTTCGGATATTCATTATATTTAATTATTAACGAAATTATTTTCTCCAGAAATCAAAAATTCGATCCTAAAATTTATTCGGTGCCTTTCAAATATTAATCGCAATTCCATCGCGATCTACCTCGCTGCGAAATAACTTTAATTTCCCAGCAATTCGTAGTTTATTTTTCCCAGGCCGGGTGATATATACCGACGGAAACCGATGTAATTTGTCGCGCCGAGGCGACGTTGCGAAATCTCCGGAGGTCTGAGGCATTGTCGTCGAGTCGATGGCCCGCATACGAAATTCGCCGGCTCCTCTCGCAACGAACGGCCAAGCGCTTTGATATCGGAAATCGAAAACTGGATGGATACACCGGCGGCGGTAGGGCGAAAACCGCGAGGCAAAAATGGCTGTGTACGGAACCCGCGGCCGTTTTTCGTCGAGCAAACGCTATTCGTTGCTCTATGGCGAAGACGCGTGCCACCCGCACACACACACACGAATATCGGTCAGCTTTACCAACACAATATACACGCACAGCCATGTATTTCGATTTATTGGAGTGCGAGTCATACGTTCCGATGTTGCGATATCCAAAGCCTCTTTTTGCCATTCGGTTCCGTTGTGCTTTTCGCTATTTCCCTCTCTCTCTCTCACTTTTATACATTCCATCCATTTCTCTCTCTTTCCCTCTCTCTCCTTTATCAATAGGTAGACGCGTACACACGAGGTGGGCGCGAAAAAGTTCCGTTGAGTGTCAAAGTAGATCGATGTATCGACAGCGGTGCTTTTATTGATCCACTGCGCGGGTACGAGCGTGGTTTTCGAGTTGTTTGCGAATCCGGGAGCAAAAAATATTTTCGCAGGGAGAGAGAGAGAGAGAGAGAGAGAGAGAGAGGGAAAATTGCAACCCCGAGTATCCAACGAGAGTTCGATGTCGCGTGGCTTGCACCGGGCTCTCGGATGGCTGGGCATTAAAGATTCAACCGAACGATTGGGGGTGGCGGGGGTGAAGGGGGGTGGGACCAGTCGTTATGCACGTCGTATCGTAAAGTAGCTCTGCGGAGAGAAAAAGATAGCTATAGGGATAGTCTTAAGTAACGCGAATAACACGTCGACGTGCTACGGTGTGCAGTTGGGAGAAGAGGGAGAGAGGGAAAGAGAGAGTCTTAAAATATTCAATGGCCAGATGTTATCGATCTACCTGACTGCGGAAAGGGGAAACGCTGCGTGGTACGATTCGAATGCATAGACGCGAGTTATCAATAAAATATCAGACACTGCTAGAACAATGTTCGAGTTTGTTCAGCGAGGCCGAGTTTCCGCGTTCTTCCCGCGTCAAAAGGTTAAGAATCGAGATGCACCCTCTGGAATACATCCAGTTGTGTTTTTTTTTTTTTTCACTTTTCGAAATTCTCCCATGACGAATGACGTGCCCGAACAACGAATTCCGGCGTTGACTTTATTATTCATCGATTTCCAAACCGATTTTTATCCCTAGCCGTCTCTTCGGGAGAGAGCGGTTGCGATATCGACGTATGAAATATTCCAATTTCGATTCGCGCGATGATGATGCACCGATAACGAATCCAAGCGTGGCGAATTCGCGAATTGAAAATTAAAAAGCGACTCAACCTTCGGATCCCTCGATTGGCGAGAAAAGAGACCCGATGAAAAACTAATTACAACTATATTCCCGGACGTGTATCGACCCTATCGATTATGGATGGAGGGATGAAGGGCGTCGCGTAATTAAAAAAGTCGCGAGAGAACTTCGAAAATGTTCAGCGTAACCGAAACTCGACTGAAATTTTTATCAGTTGGGAAAATGCATTTATGATCGAAAAATTTTTATCTCGCAAAGTATAAATTATATTAACTATATTATACGTATGATAAAAAAATTCTTTAAAATCCTTCTATTTCTAAAATTCTTTCTTCGATATGAAAAAACAGTACGTGAAGCATATTTGAATTTTCCACACAAATTCTCCTTTCGAGAAGCCTTGCTCTATTATATGCTTCCCGCGTGATTATGGTGGTCCGCGTAATTTTCCGATGGAAACATTCACAAGAGATTACGTCTCGAGCCCTCTAGCTCGCTCATATAGATGCATTATCGCTGAATTGTAACGTAATCCAATTTGGCCCGTCGCGCGGTTGCGATTTTCGTTCTAATTCCAGGCGGCTCCCTCTGTACAGAGATAGCGAGGCGCGCTGATTGATATTGTTTCCCCGAACGGCGAGTATAATCGAACGAGATATTCGATTCGTGCGTCTCCCGACTGAAAAATCAAATCCTCGAGGCCTCCCGATTTTATTACTCCTCGAATCGTCGGACGGGACATCCTGCCGGAGCACTTGGCGAGTTTTCTATGTGGGAGGAGTGGAGGGGGAGGAAGTGAAAGGAGTGGAAGGAATAGAGCGAGAGGAAGCTTGATGGATGACAATCGTAATTATTTGCGGTCGACGACTCTCCTCAATAGTTTTCTGTCTATTTCCCTTCGCATCGCTCTTCTTATTACTCTCCTCCGCGTCCGGTTAGATCTACCGAAATAATCCTGCATTTAGGAGCGTTTCCGGTGGTTTGTAATCTCCCCGCCCGGCAGTTAACGTCGATTAATTCGCGAACGAATGTCATCGGACGGGGGAGAGAGAACTCGAGTTTCATGCCATCTCGTATCTCTTTGTCTTTTTTCTCTCTCTTCGAAGAACTGATCAGTTCTCGCGTAATACTCGCTCCTCGATCCTCCTGGACAAGAGTAAACGGAGAATTCGAGGCTTCTCGTAACCATCGACCCGTGCGCTCTGATAAAGAACAATCGACGATGGCGATTCTTTCTCTTTCTCTTTCTTTCAATTTTGCGCCGAGAAAAATCTGCTGCGGACTTGGAACTGATTTTTAAAACTTTTATTTGCTATGAAAATATTAAAATCGACGGTTTTTTGTTGGTAAAATTTATTCAGAATTTCGCGAGTTTGTTCTTCGCGCTGAAAAAAAGATCTGTTTTTTCAAAAAGTAGAACCGATTGGAATTAATAATTGTCGAAAACTGCCATCGACCCATAGAATTTTCATACTCCCCGCCAGAGCCGGAAGAAACTCCCAATCGAGGAAAAATCCCCCCGGCGCGGGAGAGAGTCCCCATCCTCGCACCAGGGAAATCTACCCACACGGAAAACTCTCGCGCTATCACAAATACACGCGTTGTCATATCTCCCGTCTTTGCTCTCCGGCCGGATAAAAAAAAAGAGAGAGAAACGGGCAAAAATTCCCACGCAAACGGTTCAATTTCCGCCTAGCGAAATTGATCGGGCAATTTTCGCGGTGCTCGGGCGTCGCGACGCCTCGGACAATTTCGCAAATGGGGAGGGACGTTACGACGCGGGCCAGAACTATGCCCGGCCGTTAAAAGTGTCACACGGTGGAGGTAAATTCTCGGTGTACACGCGTTCTCGCCGAGTATCCATATACGTATTTCGGTATGGGAGTGTCAATTTCGGTGCGAGCTCTCGAGACGGTCCGAGGAAAATGGAGGCGAATTTTCCGGTACAAGCTCTCTCTCTCTCTCTCTCTCTCCGCATTCATACGCGACTTCACTCGACGAGTTCCAAACTGCTCGATTCTACCGTATTACCGCAATTAAACGCGATATCCGGTGACTCTGGCGAGAACCGGAAGGGTTCTCTCTCTCTCTCTCTCTCTCCCCCTCTATCCGAGAGAATCCGAAAATCGAATAGGGAGAGATACTCGCGAGTTCGAGCCGTATTCATCTTGGCGGGGGCAACTAGACGGAAACTGCCGTGATTTGTCGTAACTGCGGAGTCGAGTCGGGAAATTGGTTCTCGCGTGCGCGAGCCGCTCGCCGGTTATTATGAACTTTCGCGCGTGTGACGTAAACGGTTCGCGAAACAAACGGGAGAGGGT
>NCVS01001066.1:500-14303 GCA_003055095.1 Goniozus legneri | reverse complement strand
CTTGACTCACCCCTAACCACCGGCGCGCGCGTGAATCGCGAAGGTCAAAGCGGTTGGCCCCGGGATCGCGCGGGCCGCGCGATAACGCTAAAAGAAACCGACCCTCCTCCCAGTTCTGCACCGAGATTACGCGTTATTTTACCCAACGTTTTGTTTATGCACATTCGAGACCGAATTTATTTACACATGCGTGACCCTGCTAAGATCGCAGATTGGCAGCGCGATGAAATTATTCCACGTCCCCGAACTCGTACGAGGAACCGCGATACTCGAGCGATACGCCGTGATATTCAAACGGATGCGGATGAAATGGATGATTCATTGGTTTCGCGAACCTCTTTCGACTCGCTTTTCAGATATTTCTTGCTCGGTTTTCGTTCTCTCCTCGGGCTATACTCGCCGGTTCACCGGTATAGGATCATTTCTACGCCGGATTGGTTAGCCCCGAAGAATGTCAGACCGAGAGCGAAAAAATAGCGGAATAACGATGGATCCATCGTTATAATACCTCGAGAACGAATATTCAAAAATTTTGCGTTAAAAAATACATAAAGTAATTTTATGTTAGCAGAATATAACATACAATGTGTTATTCGTGTTCTTTTTCAATGAAAAAAACTGTTTCCCAAAGAGAATTAATTTTCACTTATATCC
This sequence comes from Goniozus legneri, assembly GCA_003055095.1. NCBI lineage: Eukaryota > Metazoa > Arthropoda > Insecta > Hymenoptera > Bethylidae > Goniozus > Goniozus legneri. The sequence goes on along the minus strand of NCVS01001066.1, from coordinate 13,649 downwards.
ATCCATAAAAGTATTTCCTCTTCGACTCGGCTTTGCCCGAGTTTTACAAACAAGCTGGAGGAATGTAGAAGAAGCCTAAGAAGAAAAAGAAAAGTTCAGACGGATGAACGAATCCAGCATGCCGAAGAACGTCGATAGGTCGAGGGAGACGAGCTCGGGGTACATTTCTATCCAGAATTCCGAAGACAAGTGATAGAGAGAGGATAGGTTCATCCATTCCCTCCCGCCTTCATTCCTCATCGTAATCTCCACGCGTCACCGTAAGAATATCGTGCCTGCCGAACGATTCTTTTCCTCAACTTCTCGAATTCTCCAAGTGTAATCGCCGGTGGGAGCAAAATCGTCGATTCCCGTAACCCCCCAAAAAATATACTCAGCTCGGTTTCCTCTCGAACGATTTTACATCGTAAACGCCGGCTTAATAGAGACCGTTCCAAGGAAAGAAGAGTTCGGGTTGTTGAGCCAGAAGGCTCGGACGATATCCCAGGGACACGAGAAGGCCGGGGAAGGGGAGAGTCGAGAGGCGATGCTCCGTGTAGGTGGAAAACTTTTCGCGTGGGTTGTCTCGTGGGTCGCGCGCTTCGGAAGATTCTGCGGTGTCGCGGAGAAAAATGTTTGTTTGGATCGTAAATTAAAATTTCCTTGACTGATATTTGTGGAACGGATAAATCTATCGCACTTCTCGCTCAAACTGTAGCTCAACGAATGATGGACATCGAATTTATCGTAAAAATATTTTTACGATATTTATCACCGAATCCTTAACCGAACAGTTTTTGAAAAAAAATTCTTCTTGCAGCTTAGGTCGTGGGTGAACGAAGAGTTTGGGAGACGTCGAAGAGGAGGAAGATATTATTGCGCCAGGAGCCAAATCGATCCTGATCCGCACGAGGAGGGTGAGTGTTTTCGATATCGCAAACCACGAACGCCTTAGTCGTACGACATTTATGATGTGTGGAGACCGAGATACCGAGGCCATTAGCGGACCCCGGGACTATTGATCTACCCATACGGATATATAGAGACCCTCTTTTTTCTGTCTCACTTTTTCGCGCGGGAACGCGGAAGAGGAGGAGCTTCCTCCCTCCCTTCCTCTCTCCCTCGAAATTAAGTAATGAAGTTCTTATTGAAGGTGCTTTCGTAACGCTCTCACGCACGTAATGATATTCGATAAAAGGCCACGCTTATATCGTCGATAACTCCCGTCGGCTGATGAATCGCGTCTATATATTCGCAGTTCGTGTTCTATTTATCGCCGGATTAAACGTGCACCCCGAGAACGGATATTAATAAATTACAAGTCGATACTGATAAATTAATAATGACTTCACGCGACCCAATCATGAATCACTCGACAAGAGTCGTTGAAATGATATTCCACGCATAATGAAATGCTTCGCAATATCGATCCCCGTTGAAACGCTCTGTTATATATAAATCATCGGATGACGAAAAATCGGGGGTTGAAAAAAAAATAAGCGGAGAATTTTACGAAGCTAATCACAACGCTCGGGATTATCGATCGCAGTTCGAAAATATTACCTCGCGCGGGAAATCGCGAGATAACGAAACTGAAGAGGGTCGGAATAAAGTCTAGTTCAAGTCCGTGGAAAGTGCAGGGCCGGGAGGGGAGAGGGAGGATAAAGAGATCGATGAGAAGCTTGATAAACGGAGAGCGACGGACCGCTTAAAAAAATCCGTCTCGGTGAGCCCGAATCGGCGATTCGGGAGATGAGAAGGTACGTGGAGGCTGGGGGAGCCGAGAAGGGGTTCGGCAAAAAGGGAGTTTATTCGATGAAGATAAGAAGGCAACTCGCTCGTCCCTACCCTCCGCGAGTGTCTCGAGCCGCGCGAACGAACCCGTCGATTTATAGACGGTATACCGATTTTCCACTCCCCCCTCCACTCCTCCCTTCGTCCTCGGAGAGCCTTATCGCGTCGAATTCCGGAACGGTCCGCGATTGCACAAAGGAACCCTCGTTTATTATCTCACCCAACGAGCGATTAAAATACTTTCTTCTTTTTTAAAAGAGCGAGAGGGAAAAAAAAGTTCCGAGGCACAAAAAGAGATTCGTAAATAGGACAATGCAGACTCCCTCATTCGCGGCACGTACGAAGGAACAGGGAAGAGATAAGCGGATAATTTCGATAATCGTAAGCGTTGTTCCGCGTACGGGGGTTGAGCTTGACTCGCGGGGGGGTGAGCTTTTTTACCCGGGAAAAAGCTCAAGGTCACGCGAGAACGAGTGTGAGAGAGAGAGAGAGAGAGAGAGAGGAGCGTACCTGTGCGTCCTATCACCCCACCTTTGCTCGTCCGCCGAAAGCGGGGCTCTTCCCCTCGCGCGCCGCGCCACACCCTCCCCTACCGCCATATTGATCGGCCAGGAGTAATCCCCACCATAGCGCGCGAGCCGCGTTACTCTCCCCGCCATTGCCGCTCCCTGCAGTCGCGATGTTACGAGCGACGTTGCCAAGTCTACTCTCCACTATCATCCACTAGCACGTCGTTCGTGTCTCGCACCTGCAGTGTATGTTTTTTTACCTGTACTTATTTTTCATACACCCAGACCCTGCAGGATGACCCAGAACGATTGTTCGTCCTCTGAGTAGAGAAACGCTCGTGTAATATTGAACGGAAACGTCGGTTTTCATTTTTTTCCACGACGTGAAGTTTTTGAGTTGTTCTGAATTTTTGGTGGCGAATCAGAAAATTTTCAGTTTAGTTTAATTTAGAGAAATCTTAGCTAGTTTGAATTTTTGATGTTCGTATTCGATAAAAATAAGAGACACGTCATACTCCAAATGATTCAGATTTTATATTTTATAGGAATTGAAATTTGTTTTGATCTTTTACTTTTATATTCACGTTGTAGATTATTGTATACGACGAGTAAAAAATAATTGAGAAAAACGCGTCTTACACCTGTTCACATTCTCCCCGTCCGCGTTGAATCCTAATTAACTCTCGAGCTTTTATTCCTCTCGCTCTACTCTTACCCGCGTATCTCCAGGGGGAAAAAATGCAACGGGAGTGTAGAATAGCGCGTAGCCCGATTCCGATAATTCGCTCGTCGAGGCTCGTTTCACAGTCAACTCCGCCCACGAAGACACCACTTACCTGAAACAAACAGAATTCGTATCGTTAGGGTTGAGTTTCGAAACGAAGAGCGATGCTCTTTTTGCTCGCGGTTGGTTTTAATGCCGGGAGAACTACGATAATTGCCACCGCGACAACTCCGGCGCCGGAGCACTTGACCTTTCGGTTGCCACTCGGTCGTTTATTACGACATTCGATGCAGCCTCGGGTAACTCGATTGTCGAAAATTGGAATCCCTCGCTCTCTCGCTCGCTGCGTCGCGCAGGCATCGCGTGACGCAGAACGGAATTAGCGAGCAGCCGGCGAGGACGAGGAGGAAAAAAAATACCCCCCGTACGTAATTTCCTTAACTGTTTACGCCGGGAACGATAACTTCGTAGCACCGAATCGAGCTCCCTCACCCGAAAAGCGATATCGATTTTCCGGAGAGCGCGCGGACGAATTCGATTTTCCTCGGTTAACTCCCGTGCGTAGTTGCACGTTGACGCGCATCTGCATAACTTTCTGCATAACGCATACCGCGCAAAAATGTACTTTTCTATCTGAGATGCGGTGTCGGGCCCGTTCGATCCGATTTCACGCACGCCTAGGAACGCGAATTTAATCCGTTGGATCTCGCGTATCGCGCGAATCTCGGATATATTAGCCGCGAAATACGTAAATTTTGTCAACGGAGAAGAGATCTCTAGTCACCGATTGATTCGTTACTTTCCAGGATAGATAAAACTGGCTTAACTATGTTTGTACGTCGGACTATTGTATATGAATAGTCTCTATGCATTCGGCTATGTAAACACTCTCTAATATTGAATCAGTGAAATCCTCGAAATCAGTGGTATATACTTAATACAGTTTGCACAGCGAACTGTACAGACATGGTAAACAGTGTTAAGTTAACCAGTCTTAATTACGATTTCGCTAATTCGATCCCCGATATCAGGGCTATCGCGAGTTTTTCCGAATTTTCCGTGAAAATTCGTGGGCTGTTCGACACGCAAGCGGCAACAGGGCGATCCCAACCCCGCCCGCGAACGATCGCCAGCCAGACGGCTCGAGTATCCCCACCAGGGGCTCTCTCCCCTGCAGTGTGTCTACTCTCGTTCGAAATTCCCGCGTCCGCTCGATCAGTCTGGTCGCCCTCGTACACATAATCGTACAACTAACCCCTCCACCCTTTCACGAGGGGATGGCTCTACTTCGTTTCCTCGTTAATATATCGCTCTTCTGCGCCACCACTCGCGCTTTATCCTCGGCTCTTCGCAGGAGCCACCACCCTCCACCCCCTCGTACCGCTTTCACCGTTATCTTTATATTTTTTCCTCTTCTGGCTTTCTTCTCCCTCATTCACCGTCGTCCTTCAGACGCTTTTTTTCTTACCCCGAGCGAACTCACCCCCCCCCCTCCCCCTCCGACGCTTCAACTTCATTTCTCTCCCCATATGGTTGCGGAATTCCTCCCGATGCTACCCCAGGCAATGCCGCGGAAAAGAGACTATAATACTACACACGCGATTCGCCTTCACCTTCCAGCCGGCTATGCCGCGAGATTTCGTTATCCTCGCGAAGGTGCGCGTGCTTATCATCGCTTTATGAATCGCGTCGTAAAATACGAAACGCACGATGCTATTTCGCTCGTATTTCAAAATACCGAACGGGAAGAAACGTATTTCTCGGGTAACGATTTGTATTGGGTCCGGAGTGGCAATGGGAAATATTTTATTATTACTCCCGCAGCCATTCGAGATCCATAATTGTAGTACACCGTTGGATGTCTCGATAGATTTTCTGAGTAATAACTGGCTACAATTCGAACAAGGCACGATTGTGTAACAACTTGAACATCTAGCGAACCAGCGCAGGAAACACGTGAGAGAAAATGAGCGGGTAACTCGTTCGAACACAAATACAACAAAAAAGCCAATAACCGTTGTGTAGCGACTGAATTGCGACAAGCGCGCACGTAGAAATTTCGTTTTTAAATTCACCTAAACAGCGGATAATTAACCAATAAGATTCGGTTTCAAACGAGAACGTGAGTAGGATTATGAATGTAACGTCGACGCAACGAGGTATTCTTGCCGGACGAATTCGCACGAGCGCGCGGGCGCAGCGGCGGTAGTGCGTGTGTACGCGTTGGCTCGAGTAGGGATGAGATGGTTGAACGGCGGCCGATTGGCGGGAGAGGCGATGACCGAGAGGGAGAGACAGAGAGAGAGAGAGAGAGAGAGAGAGAGAGGAGGGGTATGAAATACCATCCCGGGACGGGTACCGTACACGATGCACCTGCAACGGCCCCGATTAATCGACGTGCTTGATGGATCGCCACGTTATGCAGCACTGCGTCTCGTTCGACTCGAGGATTCGCGCGTTATATGCTCACCCGCCCCCTCTCATCTTTCTCTGCCGTTACAGCACGCGAATATGAGAAAACGTCGGACAGTGACGTTTTGACGTCGCGAGACCCCCAGGAAATATATATAACGCGATCGCGCGATAAATTATTCTCGTGTGTGTACGGCTTAAAGCTCCGAGTGCGAGTCGTATAATACGTACGATAAATGCGTGAGTTATATCACTGGGAGAGAGGGAGAAGAGGAAAAGAGAGAGAGAGAGAGAGAGAGAGAGAGAGAGAGAGAGAGGGGAGGAGAATATATTGGCCCGAGGGGTGGTTTTTTCTCTCGCACGCGCGTTTGTTTTTTCTCGTAGTTCTTAGCGGGTCGGGTGGCATCACGCGAGCGTCGTAACTTCGGTCCTTCTTTGCTCATTTTTTTCCTTTTCGTAAACTCTCTCTCTCTCTCTCTCTCTCTCTCTCCCTCTCTTTCTCTTTTTCATAAAAAGCCGAGATTTCGCGAACGACGCGCTTTTTTTTTACTCCCATCGCGGCTACGTAACGCTGAAGATCGTAAAAGCCGACTCGGAAGCTCGAGAAAGAGAGGAAAGGGGTTCGTCTTGCGGCGGCCATATTCGCTGTAGTCGAGAGTATAGCTCACTTCTTTAGCTTCTCTCTCTCTCTCTCTCTCTCGCTCTCTTTTGAATTTCTTTTCACGACACCGCGGGTCCATGCGAGATACGCGCTCTCGATGTGTTTACGCCGCGCCTCTCGCGCGCGCAGAGAGGGGCTGGTTGCCACTTCCGGTCCCGCTTTTACGTTCCCGGGCGAACAAGCGAGCTTTATCGCTGAATATACGCTCGAGAAAAACGCTTCTACGGTGGAAGCTCGCGCGCGGGTCCGGCAGTCGCGGTGAGTGTATTTCAGGACGAGGGGATGGATTTTCGGACAAATGTTTGCCCACCGGCTGCGAATAACCGAGAGTTACAGCGCGAAGGCGTTTTAATCCGTTTTAAAAGCCCCCGCGCCCATAGAAATCGTCGGATCGGATCGAAACGAGAAGTGAGATTACACTCGTTTCGCTTCTTCCTATTTGTGAATTAAACGCGACTCGACGGACGATTCCCCTCTTGATTGTATTGTCGTAAGCGCCTCTCCGCTCTCTCATTGTTTCGCGGAGTCGAAAGTACTCGGACGGTAATCCTCCTTCGTCTTCCCCCCACCCCCCTGACCACCCCTCTCGTCGATCTTCGAGTGTATAACGAGAGCCTCGAGAATTAAGTAATCCGTCAAAGGAACCCGACGGACGGGCGAGGCAATCGCGAGCAATTTCCGATTTTCGCGTTTGCCGCGCGGCGATAGAGGATGAGGGGAGAGACGCAAAACTGGGAGGGAAAATAGCTATTCCCGGCGTTTCGTTTCGCCACTTTCGGAATCGAGAGATGTTTCGCTCCGATTACATTGTTGGGAAATGTCTTCCGTCTCGGTTCCGCTTATCGCCCGAGAAGGGTCGATCTTTTTGTTTTTCGATGCCACCCGTCCCTACGTATTTTCCTTTCCCGTCGTGCTATTCATATAAAGGGTGTCTCGGAGTGACAGCTGGGTGTATAGCCATTTTGTACGTTTCTGAACAATTTTAATGTCCGATTTGCATAAAATTTAACCCTTTATTTCGAGATTCTCAAAGGAAAATCGATCGCGTGCTTCAATTATTCTAGACGAATGAAATCGAGTCTGAGAGAACCCTTGGCAAGATTCTAGGAAGGAATTTTCTTTTCATTTCGAGAGACACTCTGTATACATCTACGTGTATACCCACGTTTGTTTTACGCTTCGGGAGATCGAAAGAACGACCGAATTTCGTCGACCCGAGAGGCCCCCTTATCCCGGAACCAGCCGGAGCTTTCTGGGTATCTCACTTTCGCGGATTAAAACTTCCTGGCCTAGAACGGAGAACGGAATTCGACATTCTTCGGGTCTTTAAACGGCGCTTCGTCCTCCTCCGTTCCCTCGACGTTCTCGACTCGGGGGAACGTAAATTATCGCGATTGGCCGACGATCGGCGAGGAACGATACGAGGCTTACGCGCTCGTGCGCGTTGAGATTTCACGGAATGCCTACACGGTGGGGCTCGCGTGCCGAGGGGCCGGATAGCAGCGCCGATTCTTATCTCCCGCTCTGGGAAGTGAAAAAACAAATGCCCGGGAAGGAGGGAGAGAGAGCTTATTATGACGCGCCGAAACCGATGAAGATAAACACGTGAATCGGCGAGCTTTCGCGAAATCGCGAGTCGTATAAATTTCAGTCGCAATTACATCGCGAGGGGGCTTTAAATCTCCGCGCTGCGAGTCTCGACGTGCACTTTTACCTTTACGTGCGAGCGGCAGCACAGCGTTGACCTTTCCACCGAAGACGCGCCGAAATCGATCGAGCGCGTCGAATGCAAATAAAACGAGAGTGGCCCGCTCTCGGAGGTGAGTAACGATCCGGTCTCGGTTTTGCGGCTAATCCGCGATTCGATTTTACGACGAGGCCGATGAATGAGAAACCCCGGCGGTTTGCTTATTGCTCGCGAAAAGAGGGCGTCCCTACATAGCTTTCGGGAAATACACCCTCGTGTTCCACTATGCAGAAAAAAACTGCTTGCAATTTGGTTCCTCGAAACGAATATTTTGGAGCGGATAAAACTTGTTTGGTATTATTGGTAAATTCCTCTCGTAATTGCTACTTAAAATTCGATCGATAAATTCTTCAATTGTTATATTTTTCGTTCGAACCGCGATATTGATGAACAAGAATTTCTATGAGATTCGATTTTTTATAAAATAAAACTTAGAAAAGAGTGTTTTATGAAACGAAAATTTGGCTGGAACGGGTCAGTGAACAAATCTGAGCGAAACAAAATTCTTCCAATCCAAAGAAATCTTTTTCTTCGTGGAAAAGGAGGCCGGGGAAAATCAAGAAAAACGCCTCGAAAGGCTCTCCCTCTCTTACCTCCTCCTACGCTGCGCGGAAAATGGTCTCTCTCCGGCGAGGCATTTTCGAAGGTGGGCATTCAATTTTTCTCGATGTTCTATTCCACTTTATTTTTTTACCCTCCACACGACCCAGAGGTACAACGGCGCTCCCTCGAGAGCCGCCTGGCCGAGTTAACATTCATACGTTTGTTCCCGATTTTTCAAATTCGACCGAGATTTGTCAAATTATCCGACCATTTCTTTCGCTTTGGTCGAAGTTATACACAAACGAGAAGGTTGCTTGGACCATAAATTAAAATTTGCTCGACTGATATTTGCGAGAAACAAATATTTACCGACGAATAGAAGTTTGTTGGTTAACAAGTCGTATCGCTTCCCCGAAGAACGTGTGTTACAGTTTGTTTTTTTAATCAAACAAACGTTTTATCGGTGTTAACGGAATCCTTTTGACCAAAACGAAATTTGTCGAATTCGAAATCCTTTTAACGTTTAACTACCCGTGGGAGGTTTGGTGAGAAAAACTCTCGCGCGATATACGGCGCAGAAGCGATACACGGAGTCGAGTTAAGTGAGTTTTCGGTCTAATGCATCTGCCCGGTAAACTAAACGCGTTCCCGCCAAACAACGCGATGCATGACCACACACGAGCCTCGTGTCACCTCGTCCTCTCTCTCCCTACTGTACCGGAGTTTCCGACCTTTGCGAGAATTCTCCGGAATATAACCATTACCGAAGTGAATCTCTGGCTCGAGCTAGTTGCGTCGCAAATTATTCTATTTTTGGCAAAGGTAGAGAGAGAGAGAGAGGAGACACAGAGCCATTTGGACTAATAGAGAAAGGAAGTAGTACAAGCGGCTCATTGTTGCGGCAGCCGGTACCAGCGCGAGATGTGTCCCAGTTTTGAGATTTTTTCGATCTCCGTTTTTGAGCGAACTCGAACTCGCGTTCGTAAAATGTGGAGAGACTAGAACAATAAGAGAGAAAGAGAGAGGCGTAGAGTATAGCGCAACCTTGACATCGGACGTTAAAAGCTCGATTCCCGAGGCCAGAACACGCCGTGCCTACGTCACTCCCTCCCTCTCTCTCTCTCTCTCTCTCTCTCTCTCTCTCTCTCTCTCTCTGACCCTTCGCGGAATTCCGACATTGATACTCACGCCACCCAGAAACTGATATATCGTTACGATATCGCGCGTTCCGCTCGCGACGTTTAAAACTTCGAGGAATTTCCCGTACCAGCGATCGTTGCTCGTACCTTCGTTTGACATTAGCCACGCTGGAAAAGAAAGCAAAATGCCTCGTTCCTGAAATACTCGGTAAACGACGTCGAGAGGCAATCGCGTTTCCGCGAAACTACACCGCGACCTTGCAGTCGAAATTCGAACGTATAAAGACAGCGACCGCGGCGCTGGGTTTCAAAGAGTTTTCTTTCGCATACGAAAACCAGTCGATGTAGGGGTTGACCTTCCCCGAGGCTTCTCGCGGTTGTCGTGCCGAGTACTCGAAAAAAATTTCAGTCCCTGCCAAACTCTTTTAACGTGGAATTGACTCACGCAATAAAATTTTTTTTATAGTTAATGTATTCTTGTTATCAATCACTGGAAAGCGAACGTCACGCTATATCTCTCGAGATAAATTTTAAGTGAATACTATCAGAAAGTAAACATTATTAGCGTTAATTACACTGAAAATGAGATTAATTTTTATTTAAAACTATAGAAATAAATATTATTTGGAATGGTTTTCAAATTTATTATTTTGTCCAGTAATTCGAATATTTCAACGCATGCATATACACTTCTGAAACTAATTTAGAAACAATGATCAACACGAAACTCAATCTCAAATATATTTTCTTGCAAATGCGGTTTGCAAATCGTTATTCTCCGCAATCATTCACAAAATGTGTTCCGGTGAGAGAGACGTTACAATGGCACGGGAATCGATAACCACGAATAATTGAACGATCGCTATATATCTCGTGGAACTCTCAGTCGATATCGCTCGATAATTCCGAGTAACGAAACGAATACTCTCACGGTTATCACTCGAAATAAACCGCGAAGGCATCGCGCCAGACGATTCGTCGTATTATTAAAAGCGCCTTGGTTCATAGGTTAGAGGTGATTTCAAAAAATGCATTCTCCTGCGAATATGTATCATTACCCAGGTGGGTGAATGAAAAAAGGGAGTGTGCGATTTCTCCCTCCGCGCGAGGGCTGGGTACTCGGAATCGACCCACATTCGGCGCTCTTCGTGTCCTTTGTGAGGGCCAACTCGCCAAACGCCAGAGACCGAGTCGGAAAGAGAGAGAAAGAAAGAACGCGAGAAAGAGAAGGAGAGAGAAAGGGCTACATATATAGAAAATAAGCGAGGGGCGAAATGGGGGAAGAGGGAGTAAAAATACGTATGACTTTGCGCCACGCTGATTTTATCGTCTCTCTCGGGGTTTCCGCTCCGAAATGCGCCGAGGCTCCTTATTCCGCATGAAAAGGGGTTAAACACTCCACGCGACATTCCCCACCGCCCAGTTGGAGTACGATCTACGTAGATTTCGTACTTATTCGTGCGGTGAGAGTCGCACAGGCTCGCTTTGAATATATATGGGTCGAGAATATCGCAATGTTTTCGAGGGCCAAATACAATTAGACTGACGAATTTCATCCGATTTTCGCATTCTTTGAAGATCGTTTTAACAGTAGCGGCACGTGGATGTCTAAATGCTATTTTATGTATTTGAAGAATGATTAAATCTATTTTATTTTATAATTTCTCGATAAATGAATAAAAATCGGAGCAAAAATTAAATATCTGATTTAGACTTTACTAGACTAGAATAAAAATAATTTCGAAGCAAGATACTCCCTATTTGAACACTACTTCCGAAGAAGTGTATAGTCGAACGTAAGAGAATCGAGGTTTCACGCGTCGCCGGAATCTGCAGAGCTCCCAACAAACGCGCTGCGAGCCTCGGGAGTCTTTGACCGCGTCGGCGAGAAAGTCATCGTGAGCCACTCGGGCGAAACTCTCTCCCTCGTTATGTGAACGTTCGAGTAATCGAGCCTACTCGAGCAGCAACCCGAGCGTGAGCTCCGAGAGAGCGCGGAATCGGCCGAGCGGGGTGACCGAGCGTTAAAAGGCCTCGGACTCGATCGAGTGGCCAATCGAAAATTATACGCCATTTCCGGCGCGAGTCGCCCCCGGAAAAGCTCCGCGGCTAATGTTCCCTTCTCCTTCTCTCTCCTCGTTCGCCCCCGCGCGTACGCGCACCCTCGACGAGCACTCGCGAAATGGGTCACGGAGTCAAAAATGCGCTTTTATTCCCCGTCCGTGTTTTCCTTTTTATCTCCCTGTTTGTTTTTTGCCCGCGCGACTCTGCCTTTATTACTGGAACTGCTTTATCCCGCTAATTGTATTCGCGCGATAACAACGTGACCATAATCCAATTAAAGTTTTCCAGATATGGACTCGCGTCTGTGTACTCGTTTTTTTTTCTCCGCCTCGTTTTTGCCGAACGAGAAAAAAGACAGAGGCTCGTCGAGGGGGTGTGGGAGAAAAATACTTACGCGCAACGGACGGTAATTACCTAATTGGCTAATTGCGGATCGCGAGTTCGGGGTTGACCGTGTCGCTGGATAAGCGCGTTCGCGCTTTTTAGTTTCACCGACCGCGGACAATAGCCGGAGGTTTAAGATCGTACGAGCGAGCGGAGCGAGTTCGCTAACGAACCGGCTGAAGGACCACCGTTGAGGTGGCGGATCGTTAGATCCGCGGTACCGCGAGGTGAGCGCGGCCCGATGCTCAAATTCCCTGGGTAACCGCTGGCTCTCCAACTATGCCGATTAGTTTCGTATCGACGTTGCGACGCCGGGTCATCGCTTTCGAATGCGGACAACGCGATACACGCAAATATTGTCTTTGCCTTGATTGCGATTTTCATAACTCATTTAAGTTTCGGATACGTCGAAAAATTTAATCCGATGAAAAATTTTTTGCGTGAAAATATTAGGAAAAATTGTAAATATTATTCTAAATATTTTTGGATGGATATATTTTGGTAAATTGTCTCTCTTAATGACACCGAATTTAATGAAATCTTAGCAACAATTACCGGAGTCACATTATTTTCCCACCCGAGCTAGCAATCGGGCCGGTAAGGGATTCTCTCGCGAGATTTAAAAACTCATTAAAGAGTTTTGTACCTCCTGGTTGGTGATGGAAAGGTGGTATAAAAATAGGATTTTCAAGATCGAAGAGAGGGTGGGGGGAATGAGCTCGGTAAATACCGGATCTGGGCAAGAAAAAGGTATTCAATTATCAACGCTTCCACGGGATTTACATTACACTCCGTACTTCCTCCTCCTCTCTCGAATCTCCACGACCCTCCCACTTTGGGCATCGGTGCAACATCCGTTTCAGAGTAGAACGGTAAATCCGTTTACTTCGACCCCCCTACGCCAAAAACGAGAATTGCGCGGGACAAACGCGTTAGTATAATCCGCCCCTTGCCTCTCCCGTTCCCTCGGCCTTCTGCAAATAAAAAGAGAGCGAGAAGAGTGGAAACATCGGCAACGTTGCTCTTGGGATTTCGCACTTCGGTTTTCCCGTCATACCTCACTCTCTCTCTTTCTCTCTCCCATCGTTTTCACATCTCCGCTCTCCCATACAGCTGCTATCGGCTCTCGGAGTCCACTTTCGCGCGCAAACCAGTTTACACATCGGTGCTCGACGTGTAGTAGCCTCCCCCCC
>NCVS01001064.1:109109-123801 GCA_003055095.1 Goniozus legneri | reverse complement strand
AACCTATTCCTCGTACTGTGTACTCCTGATTATTAACCTACAGCAGCGAGAATGAAAAAAAATAGAACGAAGGAAGAGGGAAGAAGGGCTCGTAATTTTATCGCGGAGGCGAATCCGAGCGATTTCGCGCGCAACCCGATAGCGAGGATCCGAGCTGCGCCTATAGACCTCGTCCGGTGCGCACGGAGCTTTCATTCCGCGGCGCAAACGAGGCGAATAAACCACCGTTAAAGCTTAACTCCGCGGCACCCGGCTAAACACGCGAAACGAATGTTACTTTATTGAGGTTTAACTTACGATAATTGTCGTTAACCTTAACGTTCAATTTTAGCTCGGTCAGTGTTCACCGGGCCCAAGCAAGCGGTAAAGATAACGATAATTGCCTCAATTCTTGTCGCGATAATATACTTTTCTCATTATGCTCTCTCGCACATGCGAATACGCAACTGCCAGTTTCCACAGTAGCCTCTTTTTCATTTCGGCGTGCGCGCACTCTATTTCGCCGCGTTACATGCGCCGATCTTTTCTCCCGCAATCGGTACGCGCTCTCGTGTCCCAGTTACGCGTCCGATCGACGAGTCGAGTTCCCTTTTGTTTTCTTTTATCGTTAAACAAAATACCGACAAATTGCCATTCCGACCAGCCGGCTCCCCGTGAAATCTCGTTCCCAACTCCGGCGGCGCACGTATTCCCCCTCTCGATATTTTTGTAAACTGATCAGTCGCTCTCTGGGTGTATGGGTGCGCGAATGTAGCGAGAGAGCGAGGCAGTTCTCACCAACGCGGTCGCTCGATCGCCAGGAACCGAGGGGGGGGTGAAAAAAAAAGAACGAGAGAAGGAAAAGCGTCTCGTGGTGCAACGTGGTGTGCGAGGGTAGCCGAGGGTGGCTGCGAGGGGAGGAGTGTGGAAAAATTGGTTCGAGTCTGTTTCGCGCGGCGTACAATTTTCCGCTTCGATGTCAGGTCGAACGTGATGTTTCGCCCGAGGTATTCGCACGTTCTATCCTCGAGGTGAGCGTTTCGCCGTATTTTCCGAGCTCCGGCCGCACACAGACGAGGAACGCGACGTTATTTAGTCGTATTCGTCGTCTGGCCGTTCGCGATCGTCGCGACTGGGATTGCGGATGGACTGATTTGGGTTACATCGATGCTGCGATTCCCGAAGATTCGTTCGAAATTCCACGCAGACGATTATACGAAGCGTGCCTGGTGAAGAGTCGTGGAGTGGGAGAATCGCGTGCGTAATTGCTCGCCTGCTCGACACGAGACGTGGCGGAAAGAACACGTGCATTATACTCTCTCTCTCTCTCTCTCTCTCTCTCTCTCTCTCTCTCTCTCTCTCTTTCTCTTCCTCTCTACCTCAATTTTCTCTCTTTCACTCTCTAGTTCTATCCCTCGGTCGGCCGTTCGCCTATTAAAGTCGGCACGCGCGCTCAATCGATGCGAATTAATTGATTAGTCGTTGAACCAGCCTGCGTCTCGTTATCGTTCGCGTCGTTTCAACCCCGACGACCTTATTTCAATAAAGAACACGTTCGAGATCAGAATTTCTCTTTCTCTCTCTCTTTTTTTTTCGTTTTTATTGCGTTTCCCGTTTTTTACGACTTTTACGTCGTGACTTTATAGTTTAACTTATTATTCGACTCAGCTTTTTTTTCTCCCACGCCTCCGACGTATATTTTTCTCTCCTGCCTGTTCTCTTACTCCTCTCTCTCTCTCTCTCTCTCTCATTCTTTCTCCTTTTCCTTCCTTTCGAGTTAACGATGTCGTTCAGTTCGCGAACGGTCGAATCGCGGTGACGACGAATCTACGCGGGTCAACGTTAACGCTGCAATTCCAGAAGCAATTTCGTCCCGTCGAACGTCCGAACGTCGATGACGATTGCCCGCAACCCCGGAACGTAGTGCGTAATTAGTGTTCGCCGTTGTGCACGAGAGGATAAAAAAAGAGGCTGGGTTGAATTTTTTTTAATTACCGAGTACAATCGACTGTTAATCGATCGAACTCGAGTATTAAGTTTCGATTGTCACGCCGTCGATTAGCCGGCGATTACATGCGATTCTTTCGACTCCCGTCTCGTACGAGCCAACGAGAAATTCCTTTACGCACGCGAGCTTTTCTCCTTCCTATTTTAATTAGACAATGGCGTTAGTCGGAAGAACCAAAGTTTTTCACGCGTTTGGGCGCTAAAGGCGATATTTATAAAGATTAGTTTTTACTAGTTGTAGAAAAGTTTTTGCCAAAGTTCTCGTTATAAAAAGCAAGCTAACGTTTTGCCCTTCCACTCGCTTTGTAAACTCAATCCACTCTTTCGTTTTGTTCCCCGAGTTACCGAATTTATTGTTTCGAGACCAGTGCGCCCGGGCAAAACGATCAACATGGCCTAATGAACGTTTTTCGGCATACGTTGTATTCCCGGCTAATTATGCGAACACGATAAAATTCGCCAAAACGAATATTTACGATTTATCATCGCACGGCTACAGCGAGGAAAGTATCGATCCGCGCAACGCGGCCTTCCGCTTGCTAAAAAAATAAATTTCAATTAACATCTCTCATCAGCGCCCGTAATGCCGATAAATAATGTGTTGACGTATTTCGCGTTTTTATTCATCGCTCGTTACTCGCCATCGAGTAAATCATTGAACGCGAATTATCGAGAAGGAAATTAAGGTCGGGTCGAGCGTGAATGTAGGTCGGTACCGCGGAAGATATGTTCCGCGGGCGATAAACTTTTTCCGGATAATAGAAAAGCCGTTTGTTCGTAGACCGAGACGGAAAAAACATTTTTCGCCTTTCGTTGGAACAAAGGCCGCGCAATTGGATAAATAACGAAAGGGCGTGTACGTTCGCGGAGGCAAAGCGGATAGAGGTCCGTGAGAAAAGAAGATATTCGGAACGACGCCGGGGGACGAATGATCGCGAAACTCGGGTTTGAACTCTCTCTCTCCCTCTCTCTCTCCCTCTCCCCCTCCTCTCGGTCTAGCGGGCGGGAAAGCGTCTCCTCCATCGGCATTCCAGCGCACCTTCCACGACACGACACACCGAACTTTTCTTAATAACGGAATCCCGAATTTCCGCTGTTACCCCGAACTGGGTCGCGTGATTTTCGCGCTCGTATCTCTTTTTATATTTTATCCGCACCCTCCGTATTTGCCTGGCGTACTCCTCCGCCGGTACCATTTCGACGTATACGATATTCACGACGAAAGACGACTGTTTTATATTGTACCGTTATATTCGAAAGAGCGCGCGCGCCGTACGGGTACCCTTTTCCGCTGTATTACCACATAGAACATCGGAAATACGCTGTTTGCGCAACGCGTTTCAACGACCGACAAGCCCGCAAACAATTCCCATCTCGGCTCTTTGAAAAACCCACATTACGCCATTTTACATCAATCTAAACATTCTGATTCAAGAAACGCAAGAACAGAGAAATTTTCACTCGTAAAAACGATATTCTCGTGGTTCCGCGTAATTTGCATTTCAAAGCGCCGGTTGAAATCATCCAGCTGTATTAAAGCGAGGAGACAAATCATTTTCATTATTGGAATTCCGATAAAGAGCCAAGAGTGAGAGAGAGAGAGAGAGAAAGAGAGTATGACATTGAATACTGCAGATCCTATATAATATAACCGGCAAGATATACATTTTTATTATTCTCGCGAATAGAATTCCGCGAGGCCATGGGTCCCAAATCTCTTATTCTCCAAGGCCCTGGCCTACTTTATCCGCACGGCGCTCGCCCCCTCGCTGATCGTTAATGCACGTACTTACTTATATATATATATATATATATAAGCGCTGTACTACACTATACTACGGAATAAGCCTAAAACGATTACAAGCTGAGTTATAGGACTTCGCAACAAATCCGGGTATTCGACAAGTTTGATTTGTTTCGACAAGTTGCGCAAAACGAAGTGCGCTAGCGGCTCGATACCGAAATGGATAATTACCGCGCCTTCGATTAATAACTAACTTCCCACACGCAGGAGCGTATTCTCTCGTGTTATAACACAACGTTTCTCGCGAGCCTCGAAAATTTCCCCGGAAAATTCTCGCTCTATCATCGGCGCTCGATATCATGTTACGCTATTGAGAGAAAAAAGGGAAAACGGGAGGAGTAGGAAAAATGAATGAGCAAACGCGGAACGATTCCGTATATCGAACCGAAAGTAACAAAGGAGGAGACGCGAAAATAAATTGAGCAGCCGGCGCTCCCACGATTGCAAAATTCATACCCGGGATCTCCGTTCCCAAATCCCCCAATCGTGACACCGAACTTTTCTTAATAACGGATTCCCGAATTCCGGGTGTTGTCGAAGTAGGTCGGTCAGCTAGCGAGCGCGAATTCGTACCGTTTTGACCGGCAACCTGCAACTCTCGACCTTTCCCCTCCTCGCCCCTCCTGTCTCTCGCCAAGCGAACTCTCTCGATACTCTCTTAAATGCCATCGACCGATTCTCATCTACATGTCCCGAATTCTCCCTGTACTTCTCGCGCGCACCACTGAATTTTATAGCCAGCCCATTCGCGAATTCTCGCCGCACCCCTCTGCCGAAACTCGAGAGAGCGTGCGGCCAGGAGGTAAATAACGCGAGGCAAAAACTTTTAAATAGGAGATATAAGTCCACGTCATACACGCGCAAGAACGATATTTATCTAGCCGGCGGCCGATGATAAAGCGCTTAAGCGGCTAGGAGTATCGAGATTAGCCGCTCGTAACTCGACTTGGTTTATTCTTATTCTCCTCCCGTTTTCTCGTCGTCGTAAAAATTTTAATATTCAATGAAACCTTATCGGGGGTATTAATTTTCAATCATTGACACACCGATACGAACTCTCGTACGTATCATTCGGTAAGGTCTCGTTTTTTTTTCTTTTATAATTTCAGTCCAGTGAAACGGCAAAAGAAAGAAGCGAAAAAGCACAAAAACTAGGGAGATAAAATCATTATCGGCGAGGTTATAAAAATGATAAAATTTGAATCCACGAGAACAGTAGAGTACACGCGGGTTATACACCGTGAGCAGACGCGCATAACGAGGCGAATTAATTAAAATATGCGATCTCGCGCACGCGAGACCGTGGGGATATTTCTGACTCGCGGAATTAAATATTGAAAACGCGAAATGCTGGGAATACCGCGCGTCTGTGATTTTTCGGCGAGCCAAATAAACCGGCCGGGGGCCGGAACGCGTTTCGCGAAAGAACACAAGAGAGGGAGAGGGAGAAAGAGAGGGAGGGGGAAGGAGTGAGGGAGGGACGCGCACGACACAGCCACGGATACGTCTCGCTCTCGGCGGGAAATTGCGCGTAGTTAATGCAAATGCGAGTGGATACAGCACCCCGCGCTGCATATACTGTTAGAAAGCAGGGACGGCTATATAAATCAACCGACTGGGGCATTTCCGTCGTACGCGGTGGCTACAAAATTCATGCCGAGCTCGGACGAGTATCTCCCAGTTTTCTTAATCGGGGATAACCCATATAGACCGATCCCCAACTAGGTCGCCCGCGATTATATAGATACTGTGATTTCGTCTTCGTCATTATCCCGCTGCGGCGCACTTCAACCCCCCTCCCTCTATCCTTCCTTCAACCTCTCGCTCTCATTACCGTTAATTCCTTTCCTCCGTGATCTCCCGTGCTAACCGCGCGATGCTCGCTAATTCGCGAGTGACGAGCGTCTGCGAGACGCGAATCACGCTCTCGGTGCGCGGTTCCTCGTCGGAGGGAAGGCGAGGAGGGGCAGCAGAACCGTTACACACCGACGGGCGCGCAAACGTCACGATTACCAGCGCTCCGGTTAATTTATTTTCCGGGATATCTCATTATGCGTATTACGACGCAGGGATGAGCGCGGTACGTCAAAACACCGCTCCACTGATAAAACGAGGGAGCGAGCGTGCACGTTTCTGTATGTGCGATATACGTACGCGCACACATACAATTAAGGAATATATAGGACAGCAAATTAGTGCGCGGAGCGCGCAAATACTACCAGCGAAACAAAACACGGAATTGAAAAATAATTGATTTAGTCCGTTCTGTCGTACGCATTTCGAACCGAAAACTGGAAAGAGTATCGCAAAAAGGCAAATTATGAAGAATAAGAGAAACAGAGAAGAGGGGAAAGCCAGCCGACCAGCCGTGAAAATTGATTTTCGATTCGGAGTACGTGTGTAGGAACGAGCGCAAATGGCCATAAAAACGTGTTCACTTATGGAGGAGAGTGAGAGCAACAAACAGGGGGGAAACTCGTGCAATCGGTGCTGATAAATTAGAGCCGATTACCGGCTGGGCTCGTAGCTCCCAGCCCGGCACGGTTTACTCGCTCGCGATGTATGTAACCGAGAGGAGGAAAGTGGCACCAGGAGGACGGTGGGCTTACATACACCTGTCCTCCTGCCTCGAACGGCGCACTAACGTACAAGCGTAATAGAGTAAGACGTCAATTATCGGAGCGTGGATTGACCGTGGGGCGAAAGGGCTGTCGAAGCGATGGAGCTCGAGTTTCCAATTATCCGTAACATAACAGATACTCAGGTAGGAAGCGCCAACGAAAGCAAAAGGTCGAAAAAGCTACTCGAGTTTTGCAAGAGACGCGGAGACTCGCGAGTCTTCCGTTCGCCCATTCTATCGACGGTAAACCGGGGATCGCAAAACAAAGATATATTAAATCGAGTCTTCGGGAACGGGGAATGGGCGAATATACGATACCGTTTCCCCAGATCAGTCGTCGTCTTCGTCGTTGATCGCAGCGATTCGATACGAAAATATTTTCGCCTATACGTATATAGCGGAGTACGGGGCGAGAACGAAAGGGGTGGAAACTGAATTTCACGGGGTTCCGGAGAAATTCTGTTACAGGGGCATCGAATTTCGCCGAGAATATATTCCACTTGTTTCTTTTTTTTTGTAGTTGGAACGTGAAACTTTTTCCCCATGAGCGAGCGTACCCGTTGTAGTCGCTCGATTTGCGTGAAATCGAGCCGAGACTTTTTCGCGCAAAGGAACGCCGGCTAGCGCACGAGAGAGGAAGATTCCATTCCCCTTCGACGAGGCTGGATCGCACTTTCGCGCGCGTCGCTAAGTGTGACTGACTCTTAACGGAATGCACGTGCCAAGCGCAACTATGCGGGCAAAAGTTCCCTCGTATATCATCGCGAACGATGAAAAAAAAGAGAAGGAAGAGAAACGAGGAAGAAAAAAGAAAAGCTAGGGAAAAGAATAAAAAAGGAAGGAGAATTCTGCATACACGCGTGCAGCAACCGCTTCGAAACGATTTGCCGGAGTGCGTGGGTGTGTGTGTTCGTGTGAGAGCGAGGTAGAGACGCTGTACGAAATATAGTACCGCGCCACATGGCACGTCTTATACCCCCGCTCCGATAAAAAGTACAGCACTGACGAAATAACTTCTTTGCCCCGGCAGGAACGACGAACGACTTGAATGATCGCTCGTAGGGTTCCAGCGGATATTTTTTTTCCAATACTTCTCGTTTTTTTTACTGCTACATATATAGAGACCGGAGACGTTATCTACCCCGAGCTACCCTTCCCGTTTTGCGCGAGCGGGGGTCTTCGGTGGCTCATCGTGATGGATCGACAAATAAAAATTCTCGAGATGATCGCGGGGCGGCCTTTAACGCGAGCTCGCGCTCGTTGTGTACACTCGGCGGTGCGCGAGAGCGAGATATCTTTACAGGCCGCATCCGTTACAGCCAATGACCGATGATCATCAGCGGCGAGATCGATCATTTCGAGCTCCCTTCCCTCGCAAAAGTCGCGAATTACGCGACAACGTAATTAATTAAAAGACGCGAGGCGACAGCGAGAAAAATAGGCGGGGAAAAAGGTTAATTGTGATTTACGAGTCTTACCTCGGCGATGCGGGATCGTCTGTCGGGGTCATAAATCAGGAATTCGAAAAACTCGCACCGAGATCCTCGGCAAATCGCACTTACACGAGAACGCCGCCAATTCATATTTAATATTCGGCCGAGCGTCGCGCGTCCCGCCGCGCGCGCGCTCGCTCTCGCCACGTACATACACCAATTCCTCGAGGACCTCGAATTTTTCATATCGCGCTCAAGCCCCCACCAGCGTGTTTTGTGTATCCGAAGATTGATTAATCCATAAATCGGACCGCCGGACTTTTTTAAAGAGCGCGCTACCGATATAACGAACAAAGTGGACCGACAACAAAAATAACAAAAATGACGAGTAACGAAAATCTATTTCGTAGCTCGCGCTCGTATCTATAGCCGCGTCGCGGGAGACGTAAATCTCCGATTTGCAAATTTAAATAGAGACGGAAGAGCCTGGAGGATGCCCCTCCAGGTTTTTCAAATTTAAAATTCACTGCCAGTTGTAAAAATCGTCGAAAATTTAAATATTTATCGCGTAGTGGAATGCGCCGGAAACTCGCGATCGCGAAATAAATAAACGAGATTTTCCATGTATTTAAATATTAAAATTGCGCATTGATGCTCTCCGCTCGGGGAATATATATCGCCGGGTGTAACGGGAAGAGCGATATCCGTTGTCCACGATTTTTTTCCCCACCCGACACTGCAATTATCCGAGTGCTCGATCTTGATAAAAAAAGGGAAAAGAGCGTCGAGGGTGAAAGAGAGAGAGAGGGTGAAGAGGAGGGTGAGCGAGAGAGACGGAAAAGGTGGTTGGAAGTAGGCGGTTCCGTGTTTCGAATGAAACAATCGAGCGTGAATTTTCTTTCGTCGGACAGCCCGCTGTACATACGTATTCGACACGTGCACGTATTCGCACCAGCACACGCGCATGGTTAACCGCTGGCGTGCAAACGTAAACAACCTCGTAACCTTCGAAAACTTGTCGAGAGGTATTCCGATCGGTGCCGGAACCCGAAGGTACGTCGCACGCGAGAGATTCCCTTTCTACGGCAAACTTATAAATATATGTTCACGTTGACGAGTGAAATTGAAACGCGAAACGTCAATCAACAGGAAAAAAGTTGTTGGGGGGAAAAATTGCCAAATCGTTTGTAGAGGATGAAATGACTGATACAGCACGGATACCGGGTTTATGTATACACCGTGTTGTTATTTCGGTGGATGAATTTGCAAAACGCAACGAAACGAATATAACTGCAATATAACGATAAAAAATAATAAAAAAAAAAAAAAACATATACAACAGCTCGTACGCGGTAAAAAAAAAAGGAAAAGTGATTGACAGGATCGCAAGCATCTTGACAGTCGAGGTTGTTAAAACAGCGTTCGGGGGTGCGAGCGCGAGCGAGTTGCGAATCGAGAACTCGAGTATGCGTGGAGGCAAAAATTATTTGCTCCCGATTTTCCCCGATCGGTGCAAAAATGTTTTTTGCTCGTTCCCGATCGAATGCACAAGAGCTAGTAGACGATCGAAAAACTGTCGGGTCTATCCGGACGTGTACCGATGGCCCGTCAAAAAATTCATTTTTCGCTCTTTCCGCCTGTCAGTGCGCGTTTACGCGGATATATTCGCCGCCTTCGAGAATCGTTCCGCATCGACTCTGTGTAACGGGTATACATTGTAACTACAAACGCTTATGTAACGCTAGACTCGATAAGCCGTTACACAGGAATCGATTGACTAGTTCTTTAACGCGTTGCAAATCAGTACCGATCGTTTCGTCCTCTTCTATTTCAATTGAAAACACAGACTAAAATATAGCGATTGAAAATGGAAACCGAACGTAGACAATAAAAGATAAGAAATGGTCAATCGGGGAGAAATTTTTATCTCGTATATAACGGTTCTGTTATTGGATTATTTTACATCGATTTTACAAGCTCGTAAATTCGTTGTTCAACGATCGTGTAGGCACGGGCGGGCTGCGTTTAATCGTTATACGGCGCTCGGGTTATCAATTTCCCGATAGTCAAGACGACGCAACGAAAGCGGTGGGAAGAGGGAGTATGTGCGAGTGGGAGAGAGAGAGAGAGGCTGGGGGTAAAATGAATTGACCGCTCTAGCGGCGCGACACCTCGAAACGCATAAATTAACCCTTTCGATACGTAACTCGGCTATAGTCGACGATCGCGGCTCGTCCTCCGCGGCAATCTCTCCCCTTGTCTTTGGCTCGATAAATCAATTTGAATAATCGTTCGCGCATTACTGCTTGACTCGCAGAAGTGAGAGAGCTGCCGGCCAGCGCAACAAGATGCGCGTATAATTCCGATTCCAGTTACGAAACGCGATACGCACACTGGATAACTCCATCTCTATTTCCTCGTCTGTATCGCACCGCTCTCGGAATTTCAGGGACGTAAAAAATTTTTATGAATTCCGATATAGCAATACGGTGTAGGTAGGTAGGTCAAACTGGTTGGGCAAGAAGAATTAAACTAGGCCCGAGCTGAGATTTCTACTCGTTTCGCGCGATATCTTGTCGTATATCGCGCGGGAAATTTCGGACTGTTTACTCGCGACGGATGGAGAGCGAGCGAATTGCAGCAGGTAGACCGAATGAAAGTTTTACACCTCCGCGAGTTCCCCCTCACCCTGCGAATAAACGTATCTCTCGTATTTTCTTTCGAGAAATGCTGGAAGTATTTATAGTATTCTGAACCGGAGAGAGGAGAGTGGCATAAATTGTATAGGTAGATGTTTCCGGATGCCTCGGATTAATTTATGCGTTATGAATCTATTCAGGTGTCTACTACACGGGGGCAGATAAGGCCGAGCGCAACTGATGGATCAACTCATCCATCTCGGTCGCTCACCTGAATAGAATGCGAGCTCGGGGAGTGAGAGGCGCCGGGCGAGAATGCGGGAGAGGAGAGGAGCTGTGGGGTCGCGCGCGCGACGGAGTTCCTCGGTTAAGAGATCCAGGAGAACGGGAGAGGGTGCCGCGATGATGGCCGTGAAAAATATCACTATATATACGTCTGTGTTTTAACGTTATTAAAACGCGCCCGGGCGCTACGGGAGTCTCGTCGAATTTATCTCCGTATGTCACCCTGCCACGTATTTAACATTTTCGGAAATTGAGTTTTCGCCTATTTTTCCAAATTATCTTCCCCCACCCCCGGACTCGGCTTGAAGAAATCTTTTGAATTTCCACCTGCGCTAATTAATTAATTAGACCTCTCGGGCCGAGGAAATTTCAAGTGATATAATTCACTTTGAGCGAACCTGTCCCGTTCCGCCAACGCTAAAAACTCAAGCAGCGAAATGAAATGTCACGAAGATAAAAATCCTTTGCGTTTTTGAACAACTTTTTTATTTTCGTCTTATAAAGAGATTTTCCTGATTGCTCCGTTAATTAATTCGACAAATGAGCAGGGATCGTCGTCCCCTCGATATCGACCGGAAAGCTGATAATACAAACAGTACACGGGCCTACATCGTGAGGCACATATTGGTTCGTTTCGATTACAGCTTTTTTCGCTGATACGACAAATTCGATTTGAGAATTGCGCGTGAGATATGCGAAAAGTTAGCGCAAAAATACGATATCGAGGTAACGAAATTTTCGGTGGCCTTACTATGACAGCAATTTCTCTTCCGTCGAGAACACCGCGGCAAAAGGCGGCAGGAAGATCAAAGATAAATCGACAACCATGTCGGATTTATCAATTTTTCTTTAGGTAGAGAGGCAGCGAGTAGACAGCCCGGGAGAAGATGAGAGTTTGATTAAAAAAAAGAGAGAGGGGCAAAAAAAGGGACAAAAACTCATCGGGAGAAATTTTCGCGATGTTATTCTCGATATCGGGCCAACAGAGTTAAAATCGAAAAAGCGGAAAGAGTCTGTCTCGATGTTTTGTTTCGTCTTTCCTTTGCCAGAGGACGGAGAAAGGGATGAGAAAAATGGGTGAAAATTGTCCAGAGTCCGTTTTCAACCCGACGGCTGACAAAACGCGGTGTCGTGCTCGGAGAAAAGGAAAAGGCATGAAAAAAAATACCGGCAATTTAATTGAGTTGAATCCCAAAATAATTAACTTTGAAACGACGCTTGTATATCAAATTGCAAATTCAATTTCGCTAATGCCGGGTTAATTGCGTCGCTAGAAAAAAGGAAAAATTTTCATCTCGGCTGCGCTCTCCCGAGCTCGCGTCGTAATTATCGCGACGAAAGGTGAACGAAATCGCGCGAGTGTTCGTCCGTCGTGCACGGGCCGGAAAAATGACGAAACGCGCGACGACGGTAGGTGAGTCGCGAGGCAAAAACTCAACGGAATAAACGTCGAGGTCGCGCGCGCGAGAGCGAATTTGAAATTCCAGCGTGTGTTTGCACGCTGGCACTGATAATACACCTCGCGCCAACTACTCTGAAAGCAGTTAGCGAGGCCGTCAAATTTTATAAGCGCGTGGGACGAACTTTTGGGAAACTTGGGACGGAAACGCGGCATCGCGTGGTGTTCCGTTCGAGCGAGTGTATTCTGGCGCTATCAGCGGCGTCGATAATTACCTTGATGGGAGTTGGAGCGGAATACGCCGTGTCCGGATCCGTGTCCGGTGCCGTCGACGGAAACGAACATGACGAGCGACGCGAGGAGCGTCAGTAGCCTGCTGGGCCTGCCGGCCATCTTCCAGCCGGCACGCGGCTTCCTCTCCGGGACGATTTTTTTCCGCGAAATCTCCCTCGCGGCTATAATCCTCGCACGCGCGCGTTCGTCTTGGCGGAAACAACGGAATCCTGTATTAGCGCACTTGGTGTCGCCTGAAGCGCCTCCTGCGTGCGTAGCACGTGTTCGGATCAGCTCCCGAGCGAGCTGCACCGATCATTTCTCACGATCACTGTCTCCTCTTGTCCACTTCACGTCTCACTCCGATATTTGAAATATTTCTATCCTCGCTCTAGAAATCCTTAGCGTTCCATCGGCGCGATGATTCACCGCATTTGACACTTTTCTCTTCTCGCGAAACCGATAAGAGTAAGATGGAAAATCGTAAGAAACCGATATAAAGCCGAGTAGAGTGTTCGAGGTACGAGCGCGGTTCAAGGTCACGGAAATAGACCGGCACGGCTGACACGCGAGTGGCGTGTCTCGCGGATGACGAGATCGGAGTGCGTCGTTCTCGAGGATCGTTTCGCGCTATCTCTTTCCCTCTCTCCGGCTCCCCCGGACTATATATACGCGTATTATGTACGTGTACGCGGGGATGGTACATAGACGGAACGTCGAGGAGAGAGAGAGCGCGCGCGCACACGTCCCGTTTGAACCCTCGCGTCCCGAGGCTGCTGGTCCCTCTGTCCCGGGCCGTAGACTGCTGCCTGGAAGCCCTCGGAGTACGGAGCGTAGAACACACCGCACCGCCGGCTTCCCCCACCAGCTCGACGGCACCCACCACCACCTCCAGCGGAGCAGCAGCAGCACCGCGTAGGGGACGCGCGCGCGATTCCGCGCCGTATACTCGCGCGCCCTCGTCGCCGATAAACTTCCTACAGCCACTCGCTCTAACCCCTCTTCCCCCTGCCCCTCTGCCGCGTTGGTGCGTCCTCGTGCAGCCCCCGTGCGGGACTCTCTCTCTCTCTCTCTCTCTCTCTCTTTCTTTCTCGCTCGCTTACTCGCTCGCCAGTTATCGGGCATGCGCCACAAGACCGTGTGCCCTGATGCCCGGGCACCGCCGCCGCTCTCTCCTGCCACTGTGAAGCGCTGCCTCGGCTGCTGCTGTCGTTGCTACTGCTGCCGATTCTGTCCATCTCTCCTTCGTCCTATCGCTATCTCTCTTCTTCCTCTTTCTCTTTCGCTCTCTCACGTGCTTTCGCTTCTTTCTTTCCTCCAGCCGCACGACCTCTATACCCCGTATCCTTCCGCGGACAGATGCGATTTAGACCTCGCGCGCTTCGATCTACTAGAGTTATTCTTTTTCTTCTCATCTCTCTCTCTCTCTCTCTTCGCCATCTTCTTCTTCTTTTGCTTCTTCTTCTTCGACTCTATACATAACGGACTTGAAAGTTCAGAGGCAAGTCGCGGTCTGGTGTATCGAGTTCGGCTTTTATTCCCGTTCCCCTCTGGGATTTCAGGGAAATAATTCCCGAGAGTTTTGAGAACGAGAATGCCGGTTTCGGACTGCGAAAGGTAGAGAGAGAGAGAGGGGGGGGGAGTAAAGAAACGATCGTTAACGCGAGAAATTCGTCTTTTGTGCCGAGGAGCCACAGAAACGAAAACGTTCGGTCTTTGCTCTTTTTTAATCGGCTGCGATTTTCGAGTCGAGGAAGACAAAGCGACGTTGTTCGGATTCGATACACGAACCGTGAACGATATATATGTAGTATATATATTACGTATATAGTATATACATAAAGCAAGACAGCGGCATGTGCTTGCTCCACCGCGCACGAACTATATCCTTCCCGGTCCGGCTTTCGACCGTTCCA
This sequence comes from Goniozus legneri, assembly GCA_003055095.1. NCBI lineage: Eukaryota > Metazoa > Arthropoda > Insecta > Hymenoptera > Bethylidae > Goniozus > Goniozus legneri. The sequence continues at coordinate 109,446 of NCVS01001064.1, read as the reverse complement.
GTGGCCTTTATACTCTCCTTTGTAGTCGAATTCGTCTCTTGCCTTTCACGGATCCGCGCGAGATCTTCCTTACCTCCTTCTCTTCCGTTCCTCCCAATTCTCTTTGCCGTTAAATCGGTTTCGCGTTCCCAATACTACATACATAGTTACCGGTGCAGTTGCACGGGGAACGTACGCGCGCGGGTAACGAGTTTCATTACCCGCGTCAGCGCTCGTCGAGGGGTTTATCGGTTGGATGTGCGAATAAGGAGAGAGCACAAGACGTGCAAATATTGTCGCCGAACCGTCTGTGCACGCGTTATCGTTATTACGCTCGAGAACCCACGCGCCAATTTCT
>NCVS01001064.1:86480-109073 GCA_003055095.1 Goniozus legneri | reverse complement strand
TCTCGTGTACCGTCTTGCTTTTTTGTTTGACGTTCCACGCGTTATAATACGCCAGTTTCTACTCGAGGAGCGCGTGCTGCGTTCCTATTCTCTTCATATATCTCGCTCTCTAAAAAAGACGCTATTACAAGTATATGAGAGTATGAGGATCTCAAAGCGATTTTATACGGGAGACGTGATACTGCGAGGCTGCTCGTACTACGTTATCGTCGAAATTATCTCGTGCCAAATCCGGGAGAGCGTAAGGATGAAAGATAGAGAGGAAGAGAGAAAGAGAGAGAGAGAGAGAGAGAGAGAGAGAGAGATATCTGTCGCACGTTATATACATCCGCACGCTCTTCCCGACGTTTCCTCGAGCCTGGCAGGCTCCTTCAGGGCTCGTTCGGTGTTTCTTCCCAATCGCTTCTCAACTCCGATTATACCGACTTTATCCGGTACATTCCTCCTCGTTGGTAACGCTCGGGAAAGTTTCATTAGGAGTTTCATTACGATAGCGCGGGGAAGGGGAGGGAGAGTCGTGGGGGCGCGAGAAGGGGCAGCGGAGCAAATCGGTGACACGGTAGACGTGTAACGTCGACGTCGCAGGAGACGGCTGGCTGCTTCCAGAGGGCTCGGGAAAGTAGTACAGCGAAGCTTCCTAAAGGTACGAAGGAGGTCGGGGGGTTTATTTTAACCTTCGCTAGAATACGACGGGCGGAGGTGTCGTAGCGGCGAATCCGTGAACGGTGCACTATCGTTATTAAACTGGCGCTCAGGAGTGAGAGAGTGAGAGTGAGAGAGAGAGAGAGAGAGAGAGAGAGAGAGAGAGAGAGAGATAGAGAGAAGATGGTACGCGCGTGAAGTGGAACTTTACACGATGTACGAGGAACAGGGGTGAGAACCTTTTACACTCCTAGCGCGACTCTCTAAACGCCGTTCGCGTACAACGGACTCGATCGTCTTTTTTCTTGTCGTCTATCTACCTCGGTACAATTTTTTTTCTCTTCTTTTTTCCCTCGTTCCTTACATCCGAGCAGATCGCTCCGCGAAGCTCGATTCACTTCGAAAACCGAGTCCGCGCGCGTGCTCGGGTTCGGTGTACACATTCGCACGACGGGTAACGACTTTCGAGCTGCGCCATAACACCCCGCGTATACACCGCCGTATCCGTGGAGGTACGGATCGACGTCCCGTATGGGAGATCGGTGACGCTATTTTACCATTTTCCAGCGAAAGGGACTTACCTAGTATTATGGCCGTGTAACGGCTCCTCCCTTTACGACGAGCGTACCACGTGGTAAAGAGAAAAATATCGAGATTTTTCTCTCTTCTCGCTTATTATTTTTTTCTTGTTTCTCTCTTGGGTTCGACTTATTTCTCAGTCGCGCTTCGCGGAGGAGTCGATGAAAAATCTCGTGACGGAGACGAGCGCGAGACGGGGTGGAACGTCGAGTGGAATAAAAGCGGGGTCGGGCCGAGATTACGAATGATGGAAATAATTGGTCGGGAATTACGGGGTCGTAGGACCGACGAGGTGAGAAATGTAGCTATAATCGTTATCGGAAAGACGTCGACGAGGGTACGTGCCCCGGGAGAGTCGACCTTGAAATACGATCACGAGGAAACTTTTACACGCCGTTCCAGTACCTACACCTCTTTTGAATCTTTTTATCTACCATCTTCGCGAATCCACAAAACGAAACGTCGGAAAAACGTACGCGTCATCGAAACGATGTCAAACGCGATCGTATCGCGTTTCGCGTCGCTCCTTCCGCATGAAATTCCACGCGGATAGAAAATAATTGACGCGCGATCGCGAATTCCATACGCTAAAAAGATTCTCGATACGCGACGGGAGTAAAAATCAAGATAATATAGTCAAATTTTTAACGCGCCGGTGAAGCGGAGAATGAATAAAAAATTGAGAGTAATACGGACAGACAGAAATATAGATATTTTCATACTTTTACGAGGAAAATTTTCGAGAGCCGCGCGCGCGGTCGACCAAAAACCGCAATAATTTTTTTATTCCCGCATAACCCGTTAACGGTACGCGATAAAAAAAGGTACAAAAGCCATGCGTTCCTTGGTCGTTAATTAATTTATTGGACCGCATTATTAAAACACGTACTCTTCCAATTAAATGAATTCAACCTCTGTTATACACACGTAGATACGTTCGCGCGACTCGGCAAATGTATTGTCTTTATCTTGCCATAGAGAAGAGACTGCGTCGTATCTCTTTCTCTCTCTATCTCTCTCTCTCTCTCTCTTCCTCTCATTCTCGCAGTTCTCATTCCCTCGCCCAGTTCCCCGTCCGAAAATTACTTCCTCGCGCGGGACAATATTTTTTCCCGAGTGTTCTCGCCCGTCCATATTAAAAACCGTGAGGAGATCGCGAATACGTACAATTTCACACCGGCGTATATATGTATACGTATATATAAAAGTGAGCGAAGGCAGAAGCGAGAGAATTTGCTAAAGGAAAATCTGTGCTCCGTATATCTTCCCCCGTCCATTCGCAAGACCTCCTCTCTCATCGTCGACGCGCCGGAGAGTAACGAGTTCCGTTACGATCGGGCCTACGGCCCTCGCGTAAAAGCACGACGCTCGAGAATTAAGAATGACGAAGAGAATATAGAAAGATGGAGGAGAGAGCGAGAGCGAGAGCGAGAGAGAGAGAGCAGTGATTGTTCCGGAATTACGAGAAGAGAGCGCAATCCGCTCCTCGTAACTTCACGAGCTGAGCGGCAAATTGACCTTGAGTGCATCGAAACGAATGCGCGTCCTGTTTAATTCATGAGCTACTTTGCTTCCGCTCGTTCACTCACGGCGTTTCGCGCCACCCCTGCGTCCAAATATACGTGGTGTCGCGCGGGAGAGCGTCGACTGGATAGCAGGTAGATAATATCGCAAAAAGAAAGTGAGCACTTCTCGTTTCGCGAAATGTTGTTTACCCGTCGGCGTATATCGGGCGCGCTTGCGGAACTATGCATTCCGTTTGACGTTAAATTGTCGTCCCGTACCGACAGTATAATCGAGCCCAATTGACAAACGTCCTCGCTCGCTGCGCACGCTGTTCTACAGCGAGATCGAGTACGAGATAATGGATATATATCCCGGAGCTCCTCGCGAGCTAATTCAGCGCGAAAAACGAAACTTTTCGAGTCAGGGAGGACAAATTGGACGCGTGTTATGAGGGCGGAGGTTTTTTGCGCTCGAGATTCCGCCGCACTTAGCAGGTAACAGCTTTATTCTAGGGACAACTGTGCGACAAGTTGCTTAAGTCGTTTAAAGCGTGCATAAATTTAGACCGAACCGCATGGAAGGAAATAAGGCGAGTGATTTTATAATGAGAAGTTGTTCGCGCGCTCGTACGTGACTTGGGGTTTGGCGTAAATTCGTTAAAAGTTACCCCTTGTTATTTTTTTCTCGCTCTCGCGACTCGTCGAATGCCAAGATTTAATCACGATTTTCATTAAACTGTACAAAATCCCTTGTCGAAAAAAAGGCACGAGAGAGGTAAAAGTGGGGTCGAATTTAAAAATCACTTTAACAGCTGTAATAAGATTGCAGTAACTTTCGATGATCGACATTAACGAGTTTCGTTACGAGAGAGGACAGGTAGCGAAGACTGTCGAGGTGGGATTAAGGCCGATGGCAGCGATTGTTCAGAAATTACGAGAAAACCATTCTGTCGTTAACGTAGCCCCTGCTCTGTATGAAACTCGAATAGGGAGGGGGTGCACCATTAATTAAACTCGAACGTGTCGTAGATAAAAGTGCTCGCGCGTGACGCGTGCGCTTCGTTGCACTTTAAGTTGTAACAAAAACGAGGGAAAACGTGTTAAACGCGAGAGATTTATACGAGCTCGTTGTCTGTATACATTTTAAATGCAATTTGCCTCATTCGCTCGAGGAAAAGGCCAAACCCAACTGGATGAACCGCAAACGGAAAATCCACTTCTCGAGAATCTTTCTGAGCAACGTGTTCTCAGATGTGTAACGAAAACGCTATTTTTAAAATTTACGACCAACTATAGGTAGACGATGTACATTCCGCGTCTGAAATACGATTTCGACGCAATCTAGTTTCAACAATGACCTCGTACAACGGCTACGTTCGTCAAATCTCGTACACCGCGTGGCACGACTACGAAGGATATATTGCTTTCTCGCGAGCGCACGATCATAATATTCGCGCTCGTATCAATATCCGATACTTTCCGTTAACGAGTTTCGCAACTATTTGACGCAGTGCCCGAGCACAAACCATTTTCTCCCTCACCCCTCTCGAGCCCTCTCTTCGTCGACGCTTATTAACCGCGTTGTCGAGGCGAATGTATACATACACGCGTTCTTTTCAATATTCCAAAGTTCGCAAGAGGGAACTTGGCTGGCTTTAATACCCCGATTTTACCTCACGTACGCGCGCATCACGCGATTAAGAGTTACGTCTACTCAACCGTGCAACAGAGCGCGTGCGACGTCTTTATCGTTGAAAATGAAGTGATTTATGATTCGTCGTTACACCGAGTTATTATAATTTTTTTTCTTTCGTCCTTTCGTCTCGTTCTTCACTTACCCGAGCCTACATTGTTGCTTCGAGATTCTAATCGAGTCTCGTAGAGCCGGTAACTTGATATATAACGTGGTTTGTCCGCCACTTTTCCTACCCTCCCTCCCTCTTTCGTCCACTCTTTTTCCCTCTTTTTCGTTTCGCGGTCGTTCGCAACCTGGAATGAAAGTATTCATTCAGGATACGCTCGGGGATCTAATTTTCCAAAGCCATTTAGCTCGCTAACACATTTCGGCGAACGGATACTTTACGACCAACTTTTATAACTCTTTAAGGACAGAATTGCGAGTAATTACACGCTTGATTCATAAAGAATTTAGAGCGTCGCTAAAGTTTAGAGTTTATCTCGTGACGTGACCTACAATGCTGTATGTATTAAAAGCAACACCAGAGTGCTCGGTACATTCTAAAATGGTCTTAGAATCAACATGATACCTGTTCGGGTACTAATATTGGCTAACCGTTTTTTCGATAGAACTTTTTCGGTGACGTTTTCTATCATTTTTTTTTACGGTTAAAAAAACATTCTATTTGTGCCCTGTAGATATCGCGTTATTACTTTTTCTAATTTAATCGAGCGTAATAATAAATCCTATGGTACGAGGTATCAACCCTACTTCAGCCATTGCCATCTCGGGCGAAATATGCTAACGCCTAGTGCATGCATAATGACGTGTCTCAGACGCAAGGGTGAATTAGGTCTGATTAGGCTGTATCCCTCCGTTCCGTGCAAGCTCGTTCCCCCTCTCTCTCTCTCTTTCTCTCTCTCTCTCTCTCTCTCTCTCTCTTTCTCTCTCTCTCTCTCTCTCTCTCTCTCTTTCTTTCTCTCCGTCTATCGCTCTTGCTGAACATGTCGTGGAAGGAGCGTAAGAAGTTCGTTAATTACTTAATTAATAATTCGCGCAATGTCCACGCGCGTTTGCCGAGTATGGCGTAAAGGATGGTGAAGGAAGCGAGAGAGAAATTGAAACAAGGTTTACTCAACCCTCCGGTGAGTTCGATGCGAAAGAGAGATAGCACCGACTGCCTGTCGTGTTTGAAGAGAAACAGACGTTCGAGACAATTTTCTTGCCTACGTGTATTTTCACCAAGAGAGGACGGAAAGGAGGGAGAGAGAAAGAAAACATCAATTCCGAAAAGCGACTAACGAAAATTTATTTTATGTCTAGCGCGGCAAAGCGGCGCGAGCATCAATTTTTGATAACGAGAGAGCGAATGGCTGAATAGCGAGTAGTTTTTTTCGGGCCCGGTCTGTCACGCGCTCGCAAGAAGCGAGAGGACTCAATTTCATTTTCGGCGGCTTGCGTTCGATTATGGAACATAAGGAGACAGTTATTTCCCGTGAAACGCTCCGGCTTAAAGCGTCCTCCTTCTCGATAGTTAATTATTGCCGGGCATAACTGATTTGCAACTACGCCGTTTATAATCCACTTAGGGGCTAATCGAATTCCGGTCGGTCTCGACAACAAGACGCGCGCGAGCGCACGGGAGAGCGCGACCCTCTCTTCGTTCTCTCTCTCTCTCTCTCTCTCTTCCCCTCGCTCTTAGACTCGCTTTCACGATCGCGCGTTCGCGTATACTCGCTTACATGCTCGGTATACGGGAGCAATTCTCGTATAATTTCGATTGCGCGTTTGAAAAAAAAGGAAAGGAAAATTTCGAATTTGCCGTCGTCAGTTATCCGGCTGAGTTATTTCGTTACGACTTTTCTTGCTCTCGGTTTCTATCTCTCTCGTTTTTTAGCATCCTGCGCGCGCGCTCGCTCGCGACGTAAAATTGGCAAGGATAAGAGATCGAGACCACTCGCGTAAAAAGCGACGAAATAAAAGTACGCGCGTCCCCGGAGCGAACTGGTATGATAAGGGTGCGAGTGAAACAAAAACGCAATTGTGGAAGAATGAGATCGGTTGTTACCGCGCGAGGAACGGAGAGAATAAAATCGAGAGGGTTAGTTTTGTCGTCCGTCGTTTCGAGTCGCGACTCCCACGGCAAAGGCGCTGAAAGCGAGACGGAAAATAGCGAGCCGAGGTAGAGAAACGACAATAAAGGTGGCAAATCACCGCGGATAAAAAAGCTTTGTTCGTAAAATATATAGCGACAAGAGGTTAGCAACCCGCGATCGTCGTAACTCGCAATTGAATCTTAGCCACTCTGCCTCGCTATTTTTGTTTCCTACACTCGAAATGTTTTTTTCTCTCCTTCCCGTTACGTTCTTTCGACTATTCGCTATTTCTCTCGCGGGAAAATACGGAATAAAAATTGCGAAACTGGGAATTTCGGGCAATAATGCGTGGGAGAATGGTCAAGGAAGGAAACAGAGCCGAGAAAAGTAGTGCAAAGAGCATCGGAATCACCGCACAAGCGCCCCTTAGTGGGAAGCCCGAGTACGGTTTTGAGACGCGAAAGAATAAAGATGGCTCGCTACTTGCTATTCAGGCAGTGTTTCGTTTCACTCGTAGCGACGAGGAAAGTCGGTGCGAGGGTCACCTGAGCGGAAGGCACAAATAACAGGCTCGGAGAGACGGTGAAATGCTTGTCATTATGAGAGGGTAGTAAAAAAAAGAGAGAGCCAGAGCGAAGGAGCGGAAGGGAGAGAAATAATTCAAAAGAAAAGAAAGAGGTAAACGAACTGGCGACGGTATAAGAGATAACGGATGTGTGAAAAATATGACGTCGGATATCTCAGCACGAAAACGCGTAATACAAAGATCGTACAGAAGCGGGTATGCCGTGGCCATATAGAAGATTCACGATGCTTGAACACTTACGTGCACGGTGTACCTACAATGACGTTGGATACCCGAAAGCGGTATTCTCATATAATTTTCAGAGAGAACCTCGTACAAGTTTCATGAGAAAGAAAGATCGCTATGTAAAAAGAGCGACGTTACAAAGCCATTCGGACGTCGTGTATCGCTCGGTTTGCTATACGATGGCTCGATCGAACGAAAATTCCAATCAGTGGTGTACTACGCGACCTCCCGAGCTGGAGAATAAAAATATGACAAAAATGTTCGCAACGTTGTAATTTTTTTTTCTCCAAAGAGTAACGAGGGACGCGAAGAGTGAATTTTTCGGTCCAATTTCCGAATTGCTCGTTACTCTCATTATCGATTGAACGATCGACCCAGACGTCGCGATTTTAAATGCTCATATCTTTTGCTCGGTCTGTATTCGCCAATTGATAATTTTGAGCAATCGACCCAGACGTCATAATTATAAATGCTCGGTATTCGACAGTTGACAATATTTTTTCAGATCGTTATTACCAACTCTTTCCCTTGATGAGAAAAAAAACCATCGAAAGTTCGTAGTAGGGGAATTGAACGAGAGGAACTATCTACATTCGATGTAATTTAAATCAAAATACGTTCCGGCTTTCATTCGAGGTTTGTCGATAAGTCATATTGTTTTTCAAGTACGATACTTTTTGCCATTCGATCCGTTTGCTCTTTTCGTTGGTACTCGCAAACGAGCCCTTTGTGAATTACCGCGAAAGTGCCAGGTGTCCGAATCGATGCTCGCGCGATATTGCTTTCACTTGTTTTTGATTCCTCACTCGCGCGACGAAATGAAACCGAAATTGGCTATATCCGCTAATTCTATGACGACAGCGGAATAGCAAAATTTTTGACTCTACGAAAGTACTACTATTTTTACGCAGTTTAGCGTTCTTATCGCGACTGTAGTATTTATTTCCCAGTGAGTATGGTAAATCATATTATCCGTATTTTATACTATTGTATTCATATTGTATAAACTTTGACAATTACAATTTACGAATAAAAGGTATCAAAGGACGTCGCATTTACATTTACGATCTCATAAGTCATTATTAAATGGACGTTTTGTAAAAGGGTATTCGTTCTTAAAGTGTACGTAAAATTTAGACTGTAAAATAGCTTGTATCGACAAATTAGATCAAGAGGGGTGGCTTAATTAATAAACGTTGATATTGTTTCGTTTGAAGACTTGGTATTCGTTTGTGCCAATTAGGAGTTTAATTCGGTTGTCGGCACTTGTCCATTAAAGGCAGTTTTCGTCGAAAGTCGAGCCGTGTATGACGGTGGACGTCGTGGGTCGACGCGTCGCTCGCATTAACACGCGTCACACGGACCGTATAATGGCTCGCGTCGCACATGCACCGACGCCACTTGACGCATTCACGGCATCGCACATACGCGTCTGCTCATACCTTACATTCTCCACCGTAACACGAGCGTTCGTCACGGCTACTATACGTCTCGTCGCGTCGTCGGCTGAGCGAGACACTTCTCTCGGAACCGCCAATCGTATTTATTAACAATTCATCCCGTGAGATCAATCTTTACGAGCTCGCTGCACGTCGCTCTTTGAGGACTCTTATTAACTCGTCGTACGTGTTATTTATATAAAATTAACCCGGTAGTCGCTCTCTCTCTCTCTCTTTCCCACTATATAGTCGTATGAATAAATTAAAGCGAGTATTAGATTGCCGCGTGTCGACAAGCACAGCGAGAGACAGTTATTGTAGAGCTCCGTTATCGTGTCAATCTTGGTCGCAATTAGTAAAAGCATTACGAATTCACTCGCTAATTCTCGGATTTGATTATATCGAGCAAAAAGATCGAAAATCATATTTATTTTTGCCGTTTCCATATAACAGTCGTGACGCAGCTACGTATTTCAAATAGGTAACTTTTTCAATCATCCAATTCCTGGAAACATATGTATATTGATGTACACGCAACGGGTTGATATTGGGAAGATATGCCGAATTTTCCGCGCAATCGAAGAGAAAATTATTTGAATTTCGTTTCTCTCGTTTAATCGAAGCGGAAGAGAGACGACGGAGAAAAAAAAACGCTATACGTTTTCATCGCTTTCAAATTAATTACATATTTTACGAGCCCTTTTTCGCGTTCATTTCGCGTTTTCTTCACCGAAAATTAACTCGGGGCGAAGTTACTTACGAAGGCATTAACCCGCGGATGAAAATTACGGCAATTAGCGGAACCGTGCGCGTATGAAGTTCGGGCATTAGGTTTTTCGTGGCGCGCGAGGGAAGAGAACTCGGTATATGCGCGAGGGGTTACGCTCGACATCTGCATATGCAAATACGGGGCTAGAGGACGGCGAAGATAGACCAAGTGCACGCCTCGACGTTGTCGGCGAGATAGACTGGCGCGGATGGACAGCTTTATAGGTCTTCGATACAGCGAGCGAGCGGCCTCACGCAGGGTCGACAAGCTCAAATCGATCGATCACCGCGATTTATGGCGAATCTTCCCGCGATGATGTCGATTCCCGAGGTCCAGCCTCGTACGACGTAAGTGATCCTCCCTCCTCTCGTCTCTACCTCTCTCTCTCTCTCTCTCTCTCTCTCTCTCTCTCTCTCTCTCTCTCTTTCTCCTCTACAGTGTGTTATAAATCGACAGCTCGTGTAAATAATGGACGCTCGGAGAGAAAGTTTTCGGTGTCGCGTGTGTGCCACGAAAATTCGCAAACTCGACTACGGGACGGTAAAGTTGTCGAGCGTGTGGGTGATGGTACCCTGCGCGAGGGTGTGCGTGGGCAGGGAGGGAAACGCTCGCAGTCGATCAGCGTAGCGCGTGTACACACCGGCATTATACACGCATTCGTGACCGCTATTACAGCCGGATTTACGTCGCGTTCCATGCCGGATTCGCACGGTTAACGTTGGATTTAATCCGACATTTATTAACCCGTATCGCTCGATTTGCGAAATCGCGAGCCGCATTACGCCTCGCTCGTGTTTCCACGCGGGACAGGGACGAACGTGCAATACGCACGGCCGCGGTGTTTAACTTGGCGCCCGCGTACCCGTTTCGACGCGGAATAATCGATTTGCGAGGCTAGAACGCCGGTTACGGCTTACGCGATGTTATAACGCGAGCTCTTCTTGCGCAAGCGCGAGAGACGAGGATTCGAGGGCCGTTGCATTTGGCATTTATTAGTTAGCCGGATTTAATACGACATTCATTAGCCGTATCGCATTGGTAACCCGCGCATTTCGACGCAAAGGTAAAACGCGAGATTACTTGCGCAGATTGAACGGCCGCTTGCCGCCGACTCCGCCGCCGCTGCTGCTGCCGCCGCCGCCGCCGCTGCATATCGTCCCGGCTCGAATTATTCCGATTGCATTTTCATTACCAACGGATTACCCGTACTCGCGATATATAACGCGTTTTCGATCGGGATCCTATTATCAATACAGTGCGATAAACAATTATCATGGGTTTTGAAGGAAATATGTGAATTTTTTCAAATTTTTACTACTTACAATTAGTACAAATAAATATAAGAAGTAGTATAAGAAACTGTAAAAAATGCAAGCACTTGCAAGTAGTACAAACAAACCGAGCAATAAATAAAGTAGGATTTAACATATGTACAAAATTGTCTTGCATCCCCCACGGAATCGCCGATGAGTAATTCAAATCGACAGGATTTCACTGACCATCTCCACGTACAAACGCTATTCGACAATTATTAAGGGGTGCGGAATTAATTGGACATTTATTAGCCGTTGTATACCTGCTCCGGTCTGCGCATATTGAGAGGAGCGTTAGAGCGCGAAAAGGGCATTTTAAACCACGTGGTTCTCTCACTCTCGCTCCGTTTCTCTCCGACTCCCGTCGATGTTTCGAATTCTACTCTGCGAAATTAGAATTACATTCGCAAGAATTTGGTTTCGCGAGTATGCCTGGAGGAAAAAAATTCGTTATACCAATTTGTATTTCCCCGAACTGCGGAGGTGCTAGACACGGCTTGCCTCGGTTACGTGTTTATAATTGCAGATGTCCCCTTTCCCGACTACGATATTACATGCAAACGGCGCGCGGAATTACTCGCCCTTCCACTCCCGGTCCCCTCATTCGACTCTCTAAATGCAAACCCAAGCGAGTTTCTTTTCGCGTGGCGCACGCTCTCCGCCCCGATTAAGCGTGTATTCAGTCCGAGCGAGATTGCGATTTCGCATCAATTAAATCGAGGTATCGCCTTCGAGCATCGAATGTATCGACACCGTGGGCTCGATTTTCTGGCACACTACGGCTAATATCAATCCCCCGGAAGCGGCCGCGAGTGGTGGCACCGGTGTGCATCGCAACAAAGTGGACGACGAGAGAGCGCGCTCGTATATAGTAAAGCCAGGAGTGCGATCGAATACGAAATCGAGAGAGAATCGAGAACAAAGTGCGCGGATGTGCACGGGTGTTATGACGGCGAGGGGTGTGGGGAGTTTATAAACCGGGGACAATATATCATCGCGATATCGGCGCGATGCGACACGCCGCTAATTAAGTAGCCGGCCCCCGGTAATGAAATCACGACACGAACGTTTCAGGGAAATTTTAGCGATAATGAAATTATCCGAGGCCTCGGAAACTAAGCGCACAATAAACCGGTCATTTTACCGCAAATGTATTTGCTTTTTGCCGAATCGGCCGGTAGGAAGCGAGAGGACGAAACGCTCTATGTGCGCGCTCGCCCTCTCGGCCTTTCTCACCGCGTATATCTAATTGATAACTTTAATAGCGGCTGTTTGCGTTGCCAGCGCGAATTCGTCTTTCGCGTATAAAATTATTACGACGATAAAAGTTTAATCGGCTTCCGCGGTACATGGGAAAATATTGTTTTTTCAGGAACGCGCCAGAAGAACGCGATCGACACGACGCGTCCGCGCGCGCGGGGGTGAACAGAGTAAAAAGCCCTCGCGAAGGAAAAACGAAGTAAGAGAAGCGGAGAGAGAAAGAGAGGAACTCAGGAACAGCTCCTGCCGTGTGGCACCCCTTTATTTATGATCCGATTAAGGGTCGTGATTCTTGTTCATGGGCCAGAACAGGAGGGAGCTGCTAATCCTTAGACCTTTCGAGGAGAACCCCGCGCCGGTCTAACGGCGCTCGATTTATTTTCGTTGAATTAGCGCCCGTCCCAAGTGCCTCGAGCACACGAGTCACGTGAGAAGCGAGCGAGCGGGCGACCGAGAGCAAGAGCGGCGGAGGAGGGAGGCTGGTCGGGCAAAGCCAACGACGAGATTCGCGATCGGGCAAATCGAATGATGCGCTGGTTATTAAAAATCGTACGGTAAATGTTTATTCGAACGATGAAGATCGCTGAGAATTTTTTCATCTTCTCTCGCTTTATGGAATTTTTGATGAGGGAAAAATAATATTTCCGTTTCTAGCAGAGAGTTAACCAATTAACTAGAATAAACAACGGACAAGCAGAGCAGCAACGAATTTTAACGTTATCACGGTCGTGCGCTCTCGTAATAAAACCTAAGCCAGTAATGAATTGCCGGCAATGAATTCATCACGGTACACCGCAGCGTGCGTTACACCGTGGATAATTTTACGAATCAAATACATCGGTGCGCTCGCGCCGGTACACGCGTAATACCATTAATTGAGTTGCCAATACTAATGGCTTATAATTAATTACGCCTTTGAGATTCAATTGTTGGCCGTTGGTGCGTGCGAGTATGATCCAAGAGTGGAACGATATCTAAACCTGGAGGAATTTATATTCCGCTAAACAACTGTGCGTTATAATTGCTTTCGCAAGTGGGACGTAATTAACGTAAAATTGATTCAATTTCGTTAACAACCAAAAATCCCCGTAAATCTCTATGGGTGGGTTCATATCGCGCGATAAGCGCGATAAAATCCTATATCGAGCGGAGCATTTTTTTCCAGTACAACAATCAGCGTATGTTGTTTGACGCTCGAGAGAGTGCGCATGGCCGGGAGCGGCGCGAAAGGTCAAAACCGTGTTACGAATGCGAGTTCAAATCAAAGTGGTCGCATGCGTGTGAATTGGGAGAACGGCTGCGTTCTGTTTGCCCCGCAGTGGTACAAGTAAGGTATACGATCAGACGCGACACTGGCGCCTGGTGTGTGTACACGCCGTTTGGTCGTCCCACCACGTTCATCCTCTTCTCTCCCTCCCTCCCTCGCTCTCTCACTCCCGCATATTCTATATTGGCCCAAACTCGGTTCTTCCTCAATAAACGTCATCGCTCGCTTTTTTTCCATTCTTTCCACGTGTTTTTTTCAGAGTTTTCCAATCTCCCGTCTACAAACTTCAAACACGCGACGTTTCGGAATACATTGGTATTTCATTTGTGAAGGGTGATGGCAGCACTCGCAATAAGAGGGGCGTTCGATGGAAATTTTCAATCGGCGAAAAGCACGTAAATTCACGCGCCGGGCTCGCGTGTGCGTGGGCCGCGTTAATCTCGCAACGAGTGTTCTTTTTCGCGCCCTAGCTGGCGCGCCTCGCGCGAAAAGCAATTTCCCCGCGATTACCAATTAAGACCCGTAGCGGAGGCCAATTACGCGTTTTAGAGGCTGAAGTATGAGCGCGTGCACGCCACACCGGTGCACGGCTCCCCGGCTCCTAGTACGGTCTCCTGACTTAACGATAAGTATTTAAAAATGACGCAAATTAGGATCATCCTCTCTCGTACGCGGCTAACAAACGGCCAGTTCAAAGCCGGTAAACCGAACTCGGTGGGGCGAGGAGGAAAAGCGAAGAAACGAAACGTTTGAGTATCGGAAGCACTCGGGCTATTATCCCGGAATGCATTTTAAGGGAAGAAATTATCGTGCTCGGTCTCGCATGCGCTCGCTACTACCCCGGAAAATCCTCTTGTTTATGTCCCGGTAATCGAGTGGCCCCCACGGGTTCGGTGTGTAAGCGCTCTGGGGCCGGTGAAATTAGAGTTCCGGCATTGGGGATGGTTTTCAAAGGACGCGGCAACGCGCCTCGATAAGGCCGCCGGCCCGTAACGCCGGGAGAAATAAAAATCGCGCGCGAACAAGTAACGACGGGCGGGAAGCCGGAACTTTGGACGACGGGGATAAGAAGAGACGAAGAGGACCGGGCAAATTTATTTGCATAGGCCCCACGAGTCTCTTTCGAGCGGAAATACAACTAATTGGATTCCGCAGCGTTGCAAGCCCCGTCTGTGTGTGTGTGTGTGTGTGTGTGTGTATGTCTCGCCGTTTTTTTCATTACGGCGTAAAGAAGGCCGCCCGTAGGGCATGACCAAGAAAACTACATCGACTAATCTAATCCCCTGCTGCATGCGAAAAGCCGAGAGCCATGCGCTTCCCCCACTCTCGGTCCTTTTTCCTCTTCCTCGATCTTTCTTCCGCTCGCTCCCTCTCTCTCTCTCTCTCTCTCTTTCTCTCTCTCCAAACTACTCGATACGGCACGGCCGAAAGTTATCTTCTCGCGAGCGTTAAACTCTCGACGTGGTAGGATCCATGATCGCGTCGCCGTGTATAAACGCATTCTCGACGTATAGATATGGGCCGGGAAGTGTATACCTATATATAAATCTATAAAATGCAGGAAAGACGACGGGCTTTATTGATTTTTCGTACGGTGTCCTCCTCCCGATCGTTTATTACCGCGTGTGTGTACTCACCGACGACATACAGTCGCGTGCTATGGGTGCCTACCGTGCCCGCGAGAACGCGCGTTTCGTCGAACATTTCCGGGTAATCGTACAACCTTGTGTGTACAATCTTTATCGTGCCCGACTCCGGGAATTTTTCACTCCTACGCTATATGTGCTCTCTTTTTTTCGGTCTCTCGTGACATCACCGGCCCGAATCGATCACGCGATACGCTCGATTAGAGCGAATTTAATCCAGAGGCGTTTTCCCGTCCGAAATGCGAGAAGTTGAAAAAAATTTGCAGCTCATAAAGAATTTCACTTGGCGAAATTATTGGATTAATTTTTTTTTTGCGCTACAGATGGACGTAACTCCCAACGTTGGACGTCCAATAAATGCGTTAACGTTCGCGAGGTGAAAATTTTACCCGTGTAGCCCTGTTCAGGCGAAAATGTTAATTATGTCAACGGATATTACGCGATTTTCAGAAGAGGATTTCGAAACGCAGTTAAATAGTTATAAAAATTATATGAATGTGAAAAATTGGTGAAATATTTCTCCCTGCAGGATGACCTACCGGCGAGTGAATTTTTCCTCTCCTCTTGTTACCTCTCGGCATCGAGAAGCAAGAGTGAAATTGTATTTTTCGTCGTATATTAACGAAGCGATGAAAAAACAAAAATAAAATTCAACGGCCCCTGTACGAAAAGTTTTCAGCTAGGTTTGTACGAATGAACGGCCAACGACTAACATTTTTCAGAGCTTGCCCGGTCGCCCGCGAAACCCTCCAAGTTTTCGAGGGGTCGTTGAGCACCGAAGTCGAGTTATATTCGTGTACGGGCTCTTTAGCTCACTTCTGTAAATCGAGTGCTGGTCGCACAAGACTTTTTCACCCGTTTTTTTTTTCTAATGTACTTGGCTCTGTATTTTCGTCACTCTTTATTTGCCATTTTCGTTACCGCACGTTTCGAGTATGCACGCGTACGCGCGTGACAAACAATCGAAGGCGCTAATTTAACGGCGGACGAGAAATAAAGGGCAGAGCAGCCGACGCTCGTCGCGGAGAATTTATTTTCATACAGTCGCGAATTTTTTCTTCTCCCGGTCTTTCTTAACGCGCTCTATTTTCTTTTTCTTCATAGGCCAAATTCACAGATAAATTCTCGCTCGCGTCGGTCCGATGCACTCTTCCAATTTTCCGCCCGAGGTATCACGGCTGCCTCTTACTCGATTATTTCATTCCGATTTTCATAGCCAAGGATTCATCAAATTTCCGGTACGCTTTTAGTCTCGCGCGTAGAAAAGCGGCCGGATTTTCGAACTTCTCGATGCTTTCAGTGTAGTTTTGCGAGACGACGCGTTAAAATGGTCTTTTTGTAATGCTCCTTTTTCGCCCTTCTTCCCCCTTTTCTTATTTTTATCGAAGAGCTGCAGTTTCGTAAAAGTTTCATTAATTCTCGTCGTCGAACTCTGTGCACGGAATTCTAAACTTTCTCGGGCGTTCGTGTCGTTAGAATGTATTAAAATCTTAACATCGAACAAACCGAAAGATATAAAGTTTGAAATTGGTTCGTAATGTTGAACGAAAAACGTAAGCGAGAGTCTCACGCGGAGATTCGCGCACCCATCGCGTAAATACGATAAACGCGATAAGGCCGGCGACGAAGGAAGAGAATAAAAAAGAACAGAAACACGTAAAACAATGCGATCGGCTAAACTGGTTGACTTCGTTTCACGGCTTCTCGCGAGGGAAGTCGGGGTATACATAGCGAACATTACGTCATAATTTTCACACCGTCGTCAGATTCTCTTAAGTCAGTCCGCCGTGCGCCGGAATCGCGATTAATCCGGCCGTGGGTGAAGTAGATCAACACCACGGCGCGCAAACTTTTAACTATCAAGGAGCCGAAGCGAAAAGACGGCAGGAAAGTTTCCCGCGAGTTCGTCTATCCGGGTAAGTTTCGAGGAGTCCGAGATATCGTCGAGCCATCAGCTCGCGCCACACCTCGCCCTCCCTCGCTAGCCCGTTCTCTCTCGCCAGCGGAGCCTAAGCTCGTTCGTCCTCCTCCTCATCCCTCCCTCCAGCCCATCCTCCTCGGGTCTCCTCTCTCGCGCGCACTCCGTGTCCTTTCGAGAACTAAATCCTCGTCGGATGTCGGACGAGACCGTAACACACGTCTGCGGTGCTTTCTGCTTGGCCGGATCGGAAAGACAGAAGTAAGACGTAACATAAAGGATCCTTCTCTCCATCTTTTTCCCCTTATCCATTTTTTCTTACTTTTCTCTTCCCGCATTCCTGACCTCCATCCGACGGAAAGAAAATTGAACAACATAAGTTCCTTCTCGGCGAATGATCGATCCCTGCAATACCCGATGTTTCTGCGTGCTAATCGGGCTCCTATAATTCTCTTCAGCCATTCCCTGCGCGAGATTAATTGCCCGCGCGCTCGTAAAATCGTCTTCGTCACTGGTCTCCGTCTCGCAGCGCGCCATCCCTCGTCCAGAGACAATACATCAGGACAAGACGGTGCTAATTCGGTAATTTCGTCAAACGATGCCTCGTTATTCGATGGACGTGTGGGAGCGGCTCATCGTCGTCTAAAATGAGGATTAATGTTCGAGTATAAATAATCAGAAACGTGCTGAATTCGTTATCGAGTCCTTTCGACAGAGGTGAAATACCAAATCCAGGTAACTCGCTAAAATACTTTTACTCTATTAAGATTCAACCGGCACCTCTCGCTTAATTCGATAAAACCGGCTAAAAATTAGCGCTATTTATAATCCGCAAAATATCAGCTTTATCCAGAGAGTTCGCAATTGTTCGCACCGCTGCGGTATAATTTCAACCAATATTCATTAAAAGTCGACCTAACGACGAGACATGGTTATATGATGATACCGCCTCGGGTGTCTCATCCGTACCTCGATATGTTTGGTGTACAGTTTGGGATGGCAAAGTGAGGGGAAGATAGTGAGCGAGCGTATTAGAGCCGGTGAGAGACCGAGAGGGCGAGAGAGAAAGGTAGCGTGAACGTGCGTATAGCCAGGTACAAACAGCCCCGGGTGCAAACAGCGCGGTAATGCCGATGCAATTTCAAGCGGCTTTCGCACCTGTAAACCACTCGAGTTTTAATAATTCCGCACGCAGTTGGGTATATGTACGGTTCGGTATCCATATGCCCATCTAGGATCGATCGCGGCCGGCACGGATCGTAAAATACGCTGTATGTGTACGCACCAGAAATGGAACACGGGGACGGGTATTGGGATTATACGTGGCGCGACTGAGGGAATAATAACACGCCGCGATCGCTTTGATATCGCCTTCTCGGAAATTTCAAGCAAGACGGTCTGCTTGTCCGTACGGTAGCGCGTCTTTGCCGGCAATCCCTCGCTCGTCTTGCATTCGCTCCGCTCTCTCCCACTGGTCTTTCCTTCTTTTTTTCATTTTCTCGGAAACGATGCGAATGGCTCGTTGCAATACATCGAGATATTCGCGTTTGTCTCGACGCGCAGAGAAAGAGGACAGTAAATTTCTAGAAATAATTTCAGCGCGTTTCGTCAATAATAGAGGAAATAATTACCAACAACTGCAGAGTAGATTCTAATGGAAATTATTCTACAGTAGCGAAAAAATTACTCGACTTTGCATTGTATTACTCTATAGCGTTATTACCTACGAACATGGAGTTTATAATCATAGTTATTTGCTATTTGAAATTGCTTGAGAATCGGTGAGTCTCATTTATTCGAGAAAACCAGGAATTTTTGTAATGTTACACTGTAATAAGAACGGTGCGAATTCACTGCACATACGGAACCAGTTTACTGAGCTCGTATTACGTAACGAAATTGAATGCTTTGGAATGCATCGCGGAAGAACGATAATGCTCGAGTACAAATTCTTATATCTTGAAAAATTGCTTGGCGAGCAAAAATTTCTGAGTGAAAAATCTTCGTATACAGCCGAATAATAAGAGTGCAGAAAATGGGGGAAAAATTGAATTATCAGCACTCAGTCATTTCAACATTATAATAATTATAAGTATTTATATCTGTATTCCGAGAATGTCATTATCGATCATTTCTATCTACCATTGTGTCAGCATGGTAAAGACAATGAATAGTACCAGAGGTGGACTAATTCGGCCATTTCACGGCACACTGCGCCGAGACAGTTTTGCGCACGACGCCCGCGGCGTAAACAGGGGCAGCTCCATTACGTTTCACAAGCCGTTTACACCTGCGAATTGTACAAGTTTTAATACACCCCTCCCCCCTATTTCGTACAACTCAATTGCTAGGTACGTTTTATCGTCACGCAGTCGTGAGTATACAATAGGATAGGATAGGATAGGATCATTGATTTTCGACAGTATAAATTATGACGTCTTCCAATACCAATGGAACGTGTAAAACATTACCGGAATATCGATCCAAAAATCACAATGTGATGAATAAATTTTCTTGTGTGCACTATGTAATTTTGAGACCATTAAAGATTTAGTGGTTCCCTTAGTGCATATTTCCTCGCATTTTGGGATGTTGAATTTGGTTCATTGCGATTCTCATTATTTATTTCAGCGGATCATTGATAATTTATAAACTATCGGCAGATAGTATTTATGAAGTAAGGACTTCAAAATTAAACACTACAAGCTGTGTAGTTTCCAAACGTTAATATATACTGCATTTACATTTCAATAATATATGTATAGATTTTCGTTTTTGGATATCAAAACTAGTGTCTCTTTGCGTACTTGGATGAAGGTATAGGGAATGAACCAGGATATATTTATCAGGAATTTTCCGACGTCGACTCTATTCTTCCCGGGGCCTGATTCAGACGCATTAGTTCAATAATAATGCAGATATCAGAATGCGAAGCGACTAATTCAATCGTTCCATAGCACACCTCAATGTTGACGTTTCTGTGCTTGCCGCCCCGAGCATAAACAGCGGTAATTCGGTCCCGCTTCGGAACCCGTTTCCATGTGCAAACTGCTCAACTGTTAACCATTAAGTATAGGTACAATCAGGCGGTTTCCTGGCTATACACAAGACAGCTGTGTATATATGCTCGACTAGAAACTCCCATTGTCAATTTTCGCGCGTGTCACAAGTTTGCCCGAGGTGTATTGAAAGGGGATACCAAGGAATATTGTATATTTGTAAAAATTACGAGACTCGCTGATAATTGAAAATGAATCCGTTAGAACTAAGAAGAAATATTTTACCACCTCAGCATTGAAAACAAAAATTTGTTGAATGCACTCAATATTCATTTGCATATGTTCAACTAAATATATTTTGATCATGGTTACTAATTTTATTCTAAACAATGTTATTTTACTTTAATTAATCGTTTCATCGAACAAAATATTTGTTAGCTTCAACAATTTTTTAATTTCAGTGTGGTACGCTTACTTTTTCAGCTAACTTGCAACTATTATTTATGCCGAGAATCAAGCTGAAATTTGAATATTAGCTTCATTATAATTGTACATTGATAATGATACTAGACTAAATTACATCCGCTTGCGCTAGAAAAGTGAAGATAATTGTGTAATTTTTAATTTACTTTAGCTTCGTATACTCGTGTCAATTTACAATACGTCTGCAGTAATTGAAGGCTCATTCATAGATGATAGCGGTAGAGAAAGAGAAAAACGTAGGTCGAACGGCGGAGTGTTGGAGAAGCCAGGTAGCGCGCTACTCTTGAATGAAAAGCAATTTATTTTACTGGAATTCGCTGAATTCCAACGATTGTGCGAATCGTTACGCGGCGCATTCAGTCTATCCCTTCATGAACCGCCGACCCTATTTCACTTGGATGAGGAGTCGAGGGGAGGGGGGAAAGAAATCGCTCGTGCAAAATCGACTAATGGTCTCTCGAATTATTCGTCATTACGCAATCCGACATTGTTTTATTCGTGTTCGCCGATCTCGCGACAACCGTACACGATCTCGATCGCGTGTGCGAGGTCGTCCGAGACGCGGCGAGATGTTGGTAACAAGAGTAACGATAGAAATGGGAATAGAGAAGGCGGTTGGTGATAGGCGGAGAATATTACGGAGGGGTGAAAAGGATGATGCATCGCCAGTCTATCCTAGCTCCCCTGACATATTCGGACGGCCCTAGATTTCCCTTTCACGGGTATACCTCCGTCCATCCCGGACGTCCATATAAACGGGTAATGGCGGCGCGTATTACATCCGTCCATTCGCAGTGAACGCGAGCGAACGATATCGTGTAACGGTGCGATGCCGCACTCCGCGGAGCTTGTAGGGACGTAATTACGGAAAGTGGAATCCCGACAGTTTATGTCTCAGATGGAGAATTACCGTGTCGGATGTAGCAGGCCTCTGGCATCGGAGAGAGCTGGAAGATGCCGAATGGTGGTAGGGGGAGCTTCGCTGGGAGGTGGCGGAGTATACCGTTAGCGTGTTTTCGTTCCGTACGCCAGCGTATTTAGCGCGCGCGAACGGTACACGTCCTCGTCTTCGTCGTCTTCGTCCTCGTCGTCGTCTCTTTCGCGGTTAACGAACGCTGCACGTGAGAGCTCCGAAGAGCTCCGTTTACTCGATAGCGAAATAACGCCGCGACACACTACTACCTCTCTCGTGCCCCTTCTTCTGCTCGACTCCTCCTCTCCCTCTCGCTCACTCGTTTCGAAATTTCCGCTATTCCGCGCGATAATTAAATTCGCGATATTAAGCCGATTTGCGAGAGTAACGGGGCATTAGCGAGTAATAATAACAACATCCACGAACGAGAAGGATAAAGCTAATAAAGATATTGATAAACATGAAGCGACTCTCGCTCGATGGTTTCTGATTTTCCTTTTTTTTCCCTCCGATTCCAGTCCGCGTTTCTCATTTTTATCGAGGAAGGAAGAAATAACGGGAGAGTAAAAACGAAATTCGAATTCGAAATGGACGGTCTCGTGCGCGTTTCGCTCTCACGGCTCTGTGTGTATATACTTATATACGAGTATTCGTCCTCCCCTAGGGCGATTCGGGGTAATTTCCGTGGGATCAAACTGTCGTCACGTGGAGGCGTGGGAGGGATTATGAGGACAGCGACAGACAACAAACTCGATCGACGGGAGTTCGTCGGCCGGGTGATTTACGCGAAAAGCGGGATACGCCGTATAGAGGCGAGCGTTTCGGAGTTTATAGTTGACGTGAACGGGCGTAAAATTCCCGCGACCCCGTTTATTATTGCGCGTTCTTGTAGCGACACGGAGAGGTTCGACGTTATCGCGCGCTAATGGTTATACGAGTTACGCTCGTGCGTTTAAACAATCGTCGAATTTAATTAAACGCGCAACGGGGGTATTCGTAATTTCGGAGCCCATCTCGTTCGTAGATAAAAATGTTTCGTAGGCGGTTTGGGTCGTTTCGACTAGCTGGATCGATCGAATTGGATCGCGCGGCTGAAATAAAGAGAAGTTCTTACCCGATTATGCGCAGAACGGGGGAAAGAGAATCTCTCTTAGGTACACATCGCTCGGTAGCTTTGCGCGGGAGAGCAAAGCGAATAAATTAACTCCGGGACGTACAACGCGGCTGTACTCCCGTGTCCGTATATCTGCGCGTGCATATATACATATATATATA
>NCVS01001064.1:63096-86448 GCA_003055095.1 Goniozus legneri | reverse complement strand
TATATATATATATATATATACCTCGAGCCGTTAACACGGCTGATTGCTAATACTCGGTATCCGATATTTAATAACCGGGAATAATGCGGTTTAGGGTGAGGTGAAGGCGATGAGGAAGCGCAGCGGCGCGAAAAGCGAGATTAGAAAGTCGGGTAAAAGTAAAATCGATAAGCGATGAACCTTGAAAGGCCGGAGATACGCGAACGCGTGGTGCCGCGGTTATGCGGGCTCTCGAACTCGCTTTCGTGGCACCTGAGTGTGCGATGGAGCCGACGAGGGAGAGCTTTATATAGCCGTCCCTATATAACCGAGTGTGTATGTGTGCCTCGAATAGGGAAGGGACTGGATCGAGCGGAATACACCTGCATCGATCGATCTATGGGGAAGGCCTGGGCTCCGGCAAATTCTCCCTATTTCGGCGCCAAGGCCGTTTGATAAACCGTACAATATAGAAAGGACCTCCTCTCTCTCTCTCTCTCACTTCTGGTCCGGGCACGGTTTCGGGAAGGCACGAGCCGCGAGAGCCGGGATATCCCTTAAGAGCTTCCGCCAAAGTCGCTACTATTATTGTGCTCGCTCCCTCTCTGGCTTATACCTATATTCGCTCGCCGCAGCAAAGCGCCGACCGCGATAACGGAATCGCCGATCCCGGAGACTCGCGAGATCGTCTCGATTAGGCATCCCTCTCTCCACCGCCAATTTCAAACTCCGCCGACCCAAAACGCCCGATCTAATTCGCTCGCGATCGAATAAAAAATTCACTCGACGGGGATATAAATTTCGACGTGAGACGCGCCAAAGAGTGAGCTGTTATTCCGTACGAAATTCCGCAGAGGTCTACGGGCCCCGATAACGTCGCGGAGGGTTCTTTTCGCGCTCGGAGCGCGCACTAACGAGATCCCAGTTCGGGAAATTTATTGGTTCGCTTCCGAAGGTAAAACTCACCGCTTCCTCTAATGAATTTTCGGAAATACTCGGACTATCTCGAGCTCCTCGGATCGGCTGAATTGTAATTCGCCATTTACCTGGATATCTGAAAGAGAGAGAGAGAGAGAGAGAGAGAGAGAGAGAGAGAGAGAGAAATTGTTATTTCAAACGATATTTTTGCATCGATAAAGAATCTTCAATAAAATGATTAAACCAGCCCTTCCTGATTCTCCTAAATTGAGTTTGTCGCAACAGCGATAAATCATTGTTATTATAATCGTAATTACAAAAGTACCAACAGCGACCGCGAAAGAAATCGACACGCGTTTTGAATCGCGTAGACGCGAAATCGACACCACCGAGCCATGAAATTTAACTGTTATTTTTACGGTGCACGTGGGGGTGGGTGAGAAAAAAAATATAGTTATTGCGGTCCGCATTGCAGTACAGATGGGTCCGATCCGCAGTGCGGGCTCGGGATTCGCGATGAAGAACCGGATGGTTTGATCCTGTCGATATACGGAGTTACTCGTTATATCGACGTAGGAACGAACTCGACGGTCGGGATAATCGGTAAGGATTAGCGTACGGCTTCCCCGACCTTATCTTCCCGTCCTTGGCTCTCGGTCTCGACCCCGAGACACCTCGACTGGAATGTCAACGCGGAAAACAGACTATCGTTCCTGTGGGTGTGCTATTTTAGTCGCTGGGCGTATATAACGCTCGCCCGCGTACATATGTATGGTATACATTTATGTACGTACGAAAGTGCGCGGCCCGCCGAGCGTGTAGAGTACGAGAATCGCTTCCGTACAACAGCGGGCCTCCCTTAAGAGACCGAGAAGGCAGTGCGCTCGCGCTCGCGCGCGCGCTATTATTACGAGCTCGAGACATGACGGCTGCATAGATTATTTTCCATACCAAAGAGACGTTAAACACTTCCATGCAAATTTCAGATTCCGGAAAATTGGATCGGGCGCGCTGGGCTAACGAGTGTAGGCGCGAGAACGCCCGCGGCATTCGTCCCGGTTAAAGTACGGCGAAGATGCCGCGTTAAAGTACGCGATATCGATTCGCGAGGAAACTGCGCGCTCTCGCCTTTACCGGGGGGCTAAAAACAACCGTGCTCGATATCGAGATATCGAAATTTCGATAGGTATAATTGCTCGCGTCTTTTTCTTTTCGAGCGTACCATCGAAATCGGAATTGGACTTTGTAGTGGGTAAAAGTTGGCGATCAAGGAGCGAGTATAGGATTTGGTAATAGATCGACTCGCGGCGAGAGTGTTCCACTTCGCTTCCTGTTGTCTGATAAAGCGAAGGAGGCTATATATAGAAATGTTCTTGGGGCTAGTGTTGGTACCGACCAGTTCGAGACTCGAGGTTTCCCTTAAGAGGCCGCCAGAACATCGGTACCATTGTAGTTCGGACCGCCAAACAACCACAGGGAGTACTAACCTCCTAATCGCTTTCCCTCTCTGTCTCGATACATCTATCTCCTTTTTTTCGCCGTTCGCTTCTTATACCGTTCCTGCCCACTCGTCCCGCCACTCTGTCATCTTTCCATTCCGCCTTCTCGGCCTTCTCGAGTCATAGTTGCTTCTTTTCTCACGCGCATTCTCTCTCGCTCTCTCTCTCTCTCTCTCTCTTTCGCGTGCAACCCCTCGGGTGGCGAATTTCGCTCCATTCTTCATGCAGTTTATTCTTTTCCCCCTCGTAATACTCACACCTCTTTTATTTTCATCCGGTATTAGTCTCTTTCTTCTAGCTCTTGTTTTTCTATTCCTCGCTCCGCGATCTCGACTCCCCGGTACGCCTCTTTCTCCATTCGCCCCATATGACTCTCTTAACTTTTGCCCGGACTCTCTTGGCGAGTTATATCGCGTAAACCGTGGCAGTTTGTTGGTCACGGTTGTTGCAATCTCACGGAGGTTTCAGACGAACCGTGACGCCCCCTTTGCCGTCCGTCGTAATGTAAGCTCGAATTCGGAACTGCCCGGGTTGCGAATATAGGTATCTACATCTAGTACCCGAATCGCGAGCTCGAACGGAGCACCCGGCGTATATCTCGAGGCAAATCGCGTAGGTGTCTACACCGAGGGTATCGTGAATGCATCGAAGGCGAATGGGAATGATGAATATGGAGAGTAGAAGCATCGGTGCTGGAGAGAAAAATTGATTCTCCCTTTAGATATAGGAGAGCGGAGATTACGTCGACGGGAGACGAAAAACAGGATAAACGAAATGCGAAGTAATTTTTGTTCGCGGAGTTGAAATTCCGATGAGTTCAACGATGTATTCGCGTTTTGAGTTTAAATGGAACAGCGGGAATACTCCCGTGGCGGATTTTCTCATCAGAACTCGATAGGTTTCGATTTTCACGATTCGGATAATGTGTCGAAATTGAATTTATTCCGAAACTGTAAACATAGACGTCACCTCGGTTACGAGTTGCAGAGACCGAAGGGACAGTCGTCTGACAGCCGCACCTGTTGACAGTGTCTTCATACCAGCGAAGGAGCTCGTTCCTCGTCACCTCCCAAACCCTCGTTCTTTCGTTCTCTCCCAACGATTATCGAAAAATTCGTCCTCTGAGACGAGCGATTAGCGTTTACATGCAAACCACGTCGCCATCGATCTTGAAATAGGTTTTCGTTTGAAAAATTGAGAAACCCGTGAGGATCCGATCGATTCCTTCATATACCATCCCTCTTTTGAATAATCGAGATCGAGAATTGAACAGAAAATGAGAAATGAGAGTGTAACAAATTCGAGAAATAAAGATTAGAGCGGTGCTTCTATAACGACCATTTGAAATACTCGAAAGGTCGGATGTCGCAGGGTAAGGGCCTAATGAAAGCCAATACTCCGTTGATATAGGAAAGAACAATCGGAAACAATGGTCGAAGAAAGAACCCTCCGTCTGCGTAGATGGAAGTACCCGTATACATTGGGCGTTCGTGAAAAGAGGGCGATGCGAGCTAGTCGAGAAACGTCGAAGGAGCAAAAGAGAGAGCCATAGCCGAGTATAGCGATAAAAGGGAGAAATGGTCAGATAAAAGACGCAGGAAATCGCAAACGCAGGGAAAGAGAGTGAAAGGGTCGCGGGCCAAAAGAAGGGGAAGTAGCGTGTGAATGGGGGTGGGATACCGGATCACCGGAGGGAGGGGTAAACGAATGGAAAAGGGAAATTGATATGTTGGGAACGGCCGAGGAGCGTATAGGGACGAGAAATGTTTGAAATGGCAGCGAAACGATAAAAAGGATAGCGATAAGAAATACGATAGGGAAATTTGTGGGTGGATGGCTATTAAGGGATGAGATCGAATCGTACGCGAGTACGGGAAAAATACAGGAAAATGAATAAATAAGGGCGATAAAGTGGTTGGGATGAAAAAAAAAATATAGAAGCAAGAAAAAAAAACACACAGAGCGACGAAAATGGTCACGATATCGGGGGATTTTTGCGCGATAACGCTCGCCGGCGAATGACGATTAACGATAAAGTAATAAAAAATGGAGAAAAAAACAGCGGAGAAGTAGTTATCGCACGGAAAATCCAGCGCGCTTACGACGGGATACGCACACGGTGCATTTGTTGAATTTTCACTCGAAAATCCTCGACTATGAGCGGAATTTTCGTCTCGCTTGCCTATTAAAAGGACTGGCAGGGTGCGTTTCATACGATTCTCGAGTCGAAAAGATAGGAAAATATAGAACGAATATAACGCGCTGCAGCCGGGCGCCCACGCGATCCCGAAAAGTAAATTGCGCGCTCAGTTTGACTTTGCTCGTATCCGAAATTCAATCTCGAAGCGAAGAGTAAATCACGGTGCGGAATGTCGTAGGATGAGGGGGAGGGTTGAGGATGAAAGAAAGAGTGGGTGGACGAAGGGAGAGGAGGTGGGAGGTGCAAAAAATCGAGCAAGAGAAGACGTCGAAGCGGGATTTTCGATATTTAACATCGAGAGTCAACACCGTATTATCTCTCCTTTCATCTCACCGATTTCGCATCCATATATGTATACACGTCCGTCGTAACCGTGTCCCCGATAGTACACAGCCATGCGCATCCCGCTCGAATTTATTCGCACTCCCTACTTTCGCTTCGATGCAGTTTTCATATTTCCACCTGTCGTGCTTTACGGAATTTTTCACACTCTCCCACTCTATCGGCCTTATCGCTTTTACGCTCCGCAGTCGTCTTCGCCTACCTCTATTTCAGTTTGCTTTATATTAATGCAATTTTTCTCCTCATCGTCCCTCTCTCCTCTCTTTCTCTTCCTTTCAGGTTTTGCGACTCTGCGCCATGACTCTCCCAGTTGGCTCCTTTCGCGGGCCAAAACGGCAATCCCCGTAAGCGAGGAAGTTCATTTCGGGTTTTACGTCCGTCACTAGTGTGTTCCTCCACTCGTGCCATAGATTTAGCGCGTACTAAACCGTACGCGCACACCTATAACCTCGAGCGGTCGCGTGTGCGGCGCATTATATACAGAGTGCGGGCTCTTCAACGGTATCGGTATTCTAGCACTCTCGCTCCATAGGTATTTCTCCTTTTCTCCGTCCTCCTGTCGCGTCACCGAGCTTGATGGACAATCGCGGTAACCCACTGCCATCGCCTACTGCCGGCGAATCGATAACGTTCGTGTGCTCTCCCTATATATCTCTCGGCTCTATAGGTATAGGCGGTATATAAACGCTTGACCGCTTCCGTGACGCGCATCTGCCTCGACGAAGCCTTGGCCATTACGAGCCGGCTGCTGGAAAACGTTCGGTGTATCCCCAGTCTTCGGCTCAATCTCCCGGATATAATCGCGGACGAAACTAGCTCGCGAAACGCGCCTTCGTTTATTTCGTATTTGTCGATCGTGACGGGATATACCTTTTCCTCTTCCTATACTCGCGGCATCGTCGAACGTTCCATTAACGCTCGCTTCTTCCAGCCCGGCTTTACCGAGTGCTCTCAAACCACCGACTATACCATGCCGGGATGCAAAGAGGATGCATTAATTAATTCGCGACGTAATTAAGTAACGATTGAGAGTGCCCACGGTCTCTCTCTCTCCCCCTTTTTTGCTCGGTTAGCGAGCTCTCGCCGGAAACGGCGCGAGGGGAGAGGACCAACTTTAATGACGCGGTGTATTTGCGCACCACCGAAGAGTAACCGCGATTTTCCACTTTTTTTCGCGCGCACTCGGTGAAAAAAACTTTTCCAAGAGAAATCTCATGCTCTCTTTTTTTCTTGCGTGCGGGAAAAACCCTCCCTCAAATTTCTCGTATTGAACCGTATAATGTTTAATGGTCGTTAATGCGCGATATCGAACTTCCCTCCTAGTTTTTCCCGCTCGATTTTTTTCCTCTTCTTTATGCAGCCGCGAGGTGCGCCAACGTGAGAAATCGATTAAGGGGCTCTCGAGCGCCATCGATTATGGAACAACGCGATAGTTTCGAATTTGTTTATAAACTCTTTCGTCCGTGCCAAGAGTGTATAAAGTTGCGAAGCGATACGCGTATAAAGAGGCTTGGTATTCGTTAATTTGCCGAGAGAGACGCTCGCTCGGTTTTATCCTCTCCATACACTCTCTTCCTAATTGCCCGACCCGGAGGAGGCGAAGATCGAACGGTCGGGCGAGAATCGCGGAATGAAACAAACCGACGCGACGGGTCGTGTGATCGGAAAAAGTTTGTCCTTTTTTTTCGGCAAGAGGAAAGGATTGGCCGCACGCTCGATATCGGAAATTGAATTACGAGTAATTTATAAGTTTTCCAACTAGCGCAATTATCGGTGGAATCGGTTTCGTCCGAAACGCGCTGCGCGTCGAAATTCGGAAACGGACGGTTAATTAACGCCGAACGGAATTTGACTGGGTCCCCCTCGGCCTCCCTCCTCACTCTCTCTCTCTCTCGCTCGTGTTCGTTATAACGACAGAGAGGAACCGGAACCCGATTGACAAGCGTCCATCGGCGCGATTTAGCGTCCGCTAAGTGCATCCGACGCGCCATTTATCCCCGAACCGTCTCCGCTCTGACGCGACACGCATCGAACCGACGTTGGCTCCGCGAAAACCCCTTCCGAATTTTCCGTGGGATTATACACGCCGTATAACCTCTATTCGAAATTAATTGCCACGTGAAATTCATCAGAATTGTTATTTCGCGTTTATTAACCACGACTTATATATGGTAGACGTTCTCGCCAGTCTGAAGGAGAATACTCGAGTGGAATTTGCCGATTTTAATGAAACATAAATTTCGCGGGAGAGCGCCATAATCGCGCTATGCGAGCGTAGTTTTCGTCGGAAACAGAAGATACGGTCTTCCGGACGGTGTAAAATCTAAATGGCGAAAGAGGTGGCGATGGAGGGAAAAAAGGTGGAGGGGAGGGGGCATAGCCGGGCTCGGCTGGACGATTCGAGCTCTATGGGAATTATGACGTCCGTTTCACGAGAGTCCCACGATTACGAACGTCGTAACGACGGATATTACGTCAGTGTGTATAGAAATAAGAAGGCACGGCGGGTAGCGTTCGTCGCGTCGTAAACGGCGAATTTCAACTCTGTCTATGTACACATACATATATGTATATGTATACGTATAACCGCGCTGTTGGAGATGGCTGTTTTGACGAGCGAGCGTTATCAGTTCGCCGGTGTACCATGCATATATCTCCCTCCCCGTTCCAACTAATACAAACAAGACTCGCAAGACGATGACGTCGAGATATCGACGGCCGATCCGTGGGATGAGTTCGGCTGGCGATTCGGAATTGGCTAAACAAATATTTGACGCGGTCGGATTTCGGGTGGTAGCGGAACGCGTTTCGCCAGTTCCGAACGAAATACCGAGCAGTCGCGAGGCCGAAATTCTAAATTAACGCGGCCGGGCCAACTGCGGCTGGGTACTTTGCGAGCACGAGACCTTACGCCCTTCCACGCTCTTCGTACACGCGCAAATCGCTCGGAATGTTCGCGAACTTACTGTGTAATCACCGCGCGAATACTTTACGAGATTAGAGATTCGGAAATATGTAGGTAGGAGCGAGTGTGTAAGGGTACTCGCTCGCGCGCCGTACGGTTGGTTATACACATACCCGACCGCGAGGCACACGTTCCGTTAGCGAGGCCGACAACAGGTGCGCACCCCGTGTGACGTTCCTATCGCACCCGACTGCCACGTATGCTTTAATTCAAACACATCAATCATCTCGCTCCATTGATTAGTCTATCGTACTTTCCCTACTATTCTTCTTTCATTCATGCTCCGCTCGGTGTAGTTTACGCACGATAAAACCAGACAGTCGTTAGTCTGGCCGACAGTTTCTGTTTTTCAACTTTAACAAATTACATACAATTATAACTTCCAAACGAACTCGCGTCAAATACGATATAATTATCGAGAAAAGCTAATTCGAGCGAGCTCAAATTCCCAGGCGCTGATTCGAAAAGAGGTCTAAACAATAATTTCCGATTGCGACGTTCCGCGGGCTCGTAAATCTTTTGCGCATCAACAGCTGCGCGAAGCGCTGCGGCTGTAGATAAGCGGAGTATTTTAAGATCGCGTTGCTAAACGACTATGGAAATCGTGTGTTTATTTGTCGCAGTTCATTAAGTAGACGTTATATCCGCTGTGCATGAAACGCCTATAAAATCTATGACTGGTTCGCGTAACAGCGTGTGCGCTACTCGCGCGACGTTGTTCGCGTTATGGACGGTTGAGGGTTGAAACGATCATCTCGTTCGAATGTTAACTGCGTAATTTCGACTCTCGATACGAAATGCGCTTTTTACCTAACAGCACGCCGTCGGCTTATATGCTACACAGCGCAACGGGAGCGCTAAGTATGAAATTTCCCTGAATATGAGCGAAGGAAAAACCTTTTTTTTTATAACAAACAATTTCGCCATATTTATCATTTTTCTCGCGTGTTACGAGCTCAACGGATGTAATTCAAACTATGTTTTCAGCTCTGAAAATTCCGTTCTCGTATTCGCCATCGAAAAAGTAAGCAGCCGTAAACTTTACTTGGTTTAATCTTCGTTCGCTTCTAAAATCGAAAAAAAGTGAGATCTGGTAATAGCGCAATTAACCACTACGGGATAAACCAAATGTATCTCGATAATTGTACATAATCGCATACCGCTCGGAGGGTTGATTCGGTTTTTTTCGATCTGTGAATCAGATCGGTGCCGCAAATAGAGCTTAATCGTATTGATTTGTCGCAATTCACGAAACACGGTGCAGAGAAAACTCGAGATAAACGGAGCTAGAAGAGTTAATCGTTGGGGGAAAAAATATTATCTCTCGTCGACGGGATCGCGACCGATAATCCGCGGGACAAATAAACGCCATTGTCCCCGTTTTCGTTTGGTCTCACGGCAAACACAAAGCATATATACGCGCATCGTGCTCTGCATTCCACTTCGTGCTCGCATCGCGGAATGGAATAGGATAGTGACGAAGCGGGGAGAGGTAGAGGGTGGGGGGAGAAAGAGTAGCGTCCCGCGACGTTCCGGCCTGTCTCTCAGGAGCGTATACACCGCGAGCACCACCGTTCACCCCCCGACCACCAAACTCGCGGAGCCCTTATATTTCCAGCGAGTTCGGCCCCGCGACATCGTGTCCCCGTTGTAACGAAACTTGTTACGTCGGCATTGTATAGCGAGCGAGGCCGAGTCCGGAGATTTGCGAAGCCGCAGACGGCGAGAGTCGCGGTAAAAGCAAATGGCGGATCAGTCGAAAGTAGACGCGATATAAATCGTTCCGGATGAACGTCTTTTACAAATTAAGTATCGTCTTCGATGATATTAAAATAGTTATCTCAATTAGATCTTTAAATCGTACTTCAGCTAATAATGATTAAATTCAATCGATAATGATCATTTTAAATCTTGAATCATTCTCTTTAAAATGATCACCTGCTCGATTCGATTTTACGATTTTTAGTTGAGATACAGCCATTTGAAACCGTCGAGTGTCCCCTTAATTTTTCTGAATAGCTTATAACATGTCTACTCTTTTTTATTTAAAATTTTACTTTTTGATACAGTTTAAGAGTTTCGTACTCGAAAATTTCGTCCGGTAATGCCAAGACGACAACTCGGACTCACGAGGAGTACATCATTATCAAAGGGAAACGAGCTTGCAACGATGTTTTTGAAATTACCCTCATCTGTGACCGCAGCGAATGCAAGAATGATAGATAACAAGAACGAATGAGGCATGTACATTGACTCGAACCTATGCCCATCTCTCGTCCTGTCCGATTTTGATTGGACGACGTGTCTTCGTCGTAACGAAACTTGTTATACCGAGGGGATAGGAGAATTAAGGCAAACGAGGGGTATGATGAAAAACAAGTTCGATCCGCTGAATATTACTAGAAAGACGAAACAGGGTTCGTTCGAGCGAGCTGAAATCTGTGAGCTTTCAAATTTTAAATTTCGAAAAACTTTCACGTTGTTTTTGTCAATATTCTCTCACGGTAGTACACTGAATAGTAATATCTCCCATAATCGGATAAGCTTGTATAGTCTAATAGAAAAAAATTATGATACATCGATTGAATTTTATTGAAATACATTTTCATCGGAATATTATTTTGTTACTCTTCCGCTCGGAATGAATGCGATATTGTTATCTGGTTGTAACGATTCAAACCACATTTTTATATTTAAAGTAATCTTCAAAAAATTATTCTGTTACAAAATATTGAAAAACAATAGAATACAAATTTTCAGGTAACGAAGCATCATGAAAAAAGAACGACGCGACGTGGCAATTCTTTTCCACGAAACGATAAATCGACAGCAAACTGGTCGAGTCTAATTAGCGACTTTTCTTACGAATTTCGTTCCACGGTGTAAATCTCAACGGGGTGGAAGTTTGGTTAAAAACGGCAATTTCCGGGATTGCGTTTCCAAGGGTGGAAAGGAGGGTTGCGGGAAAGCTGAAAGAGGGTGGTCCCGAGGAAAAGAGAGAAGAGGGAGAGGTCATCGAAGAGCGGAGGTCGGGCTGTAAAACCGTGGCTCTCTCCCACACGACGGCCTATACGTTACCAACTTCGGGAGCGAGTATCGTGTCCTCGTTGTAACGAAACTTGTTACGTCCTCGTATATACATATAGCTCGCGGAATTGCGAGGGCCGGGCGTTTGCGCGCGCTACGGCTGGCCGAAATCGGAGAAAGGATGGAGAGATCTCGCGAAACCGCACGAGGCCGTTTGGAAGACGAGCGGCGATGCGCTACACGGATCCTAAATTTCATCCTGTGTGTTCTGGGGCACTCTGCGCGCGAACTCGTCGAATAAGGATCCCTGGAAGGGTCGCGCGTGAAAGAAGGAAACGGCGGTAAAGGTCGGATCTTATAACTACACGCGTATACAGATCGAGGGAGAAGAAAAAACGAAGGGTTTGAGAATAAATCAGAGCCGTTCGTCGTAAAGCCCTCACGCAATACCACGAGGGCCCGATTTGTGATATATTACAAGTATATGTAACGAGCGAGAAGAAATATCGAAACCCAGGAGAATAAAATAATAACTCCGTTCGACGTTGAGAACGTCGGATTTTTCTATTTTTCGAAATCGTCGGGAAAATTCCGGACGCGAAATGTCGAATCAGCTCAAAAAAGACGTAGATGGCGAGAAAGAGAGGTGAGCAAGATGAGCGGGAGAGAACGTAGAATGGGATGAGAGAGAGAGAGAGAGAGAGAGAGAGAGAGAGAGAGAGGGAGGTGGAAAGTAGATCGGAGGTCAGTCGACAGGCTCGCCTGTCGATAAATCGAAGTGTGGAACTCATTGTCAGGCTGGCGCGGACGACAAACCAACCTTGGTTTCCCTCGTGATCATGCTCTCGCGCGCGCCGAACCTTAAAGCCCAGATCTACCGAAAAGGAAGTCTCGGATCTCCCCCTCCTCCTTCCCCTTCCTCCCCATCCCCGGTCCGCCATCTCGAGCTACCACTCACTTCCCACTCTCGAACGGGCTCGCTCGAGGTCCTTTGAAATTGGCCCGGGTGCTCCATTGTCGCTCGCCATGGCCACCATACCGGCACTCCGCGACGGTGTCGCCGCCAGAATTTTAACCAGCCACTACCTACTTCGTCTTTGCGATCAAATCATCCCCGGGACGCTATATACGTCATCCGCTCTCTCTACCTCTCGTTCCCATCCCCTCGTATTATTTGACTATCTCTATATTGCGTCACGTTGTATACGTACGAGATTATTATTTACCGATATCCTATTTCTCTACTTCTTATTTTCCATTAATTTAATTACACGAAGCATAAAGCCGTTAATGTATTTTGTTAAATTAAAAATATGTTTCTTTCACCGAAACGGAAAGAAAAGAGAGACGAGGGGAAAGAGAACGCACTCCTCCATCCGTAAATTAATACATCACAGGCCGTTTTGGAGAGCCCTCCTCCTCGCTTTCATAGGAGAGGCGAAATCCCCGTCATGAGCGAACCACGTCATCTTTATCCCCCCGGTGGACCGAGATTTCTGTTTCTTGGGTGTTCAGGGATAATGGAAATCGTAATATTGCGTGTAAAATCGTCGCTACGTGACCGTACTGCGAATTTTCCCGGTCCGGTGGGGGCGCGGGGGTGAAATCCGTCAGCACGTTCGACGATAAATCGAAGTGAGAAACTCATTGTCGGTCGTGGTTGGGAGGAGTGAGAGAGAGCGGTCGGGACGACAAACCGAGCTTGGTTTCCCTCGCGATTCACATTCTCTCGTTTACCCTCGTGTATACGCATACACGCGAATACGTGCACGCGTGGAGGCGCACGTACGAACTATGGGTAACGCCGTTGCGGCTTGAGCCTTAAAGCTCGCCTCTATCCACGAAAGGAGGTCCCTCTCCTCTCTCTCTCTCTCTCTCTCTCTCTCTCTCTCTCTCTCACTCAACCTACAGATTTCTCTACCTCGGCAAGGCCGTCCTTTAAAATTCAACTCGATTCAAGCCAGTTCTATTGTTATCGCGCGTCGCGAATGGTACCCCTCGCTATATCACTGTTGAAAGCAGAACCGCCGAATCCGCACGTACAAATGTACGCAGAGTTTGAATCTCGCTCCTATTTCGGACTCGAACTCATCGGCCCTCGATACATATTGCTCTTATGCGATTCTATTTGCGTACTACCTCGCAAATATTCCTTTTACCACTGAGAATCTTCATTTTGACCAATCGCGTAACCGCGAATACGTTTTATTGTGCGCGAATATCAGACCCTCGTGTAGTTCGAGCAGTCTCGTTCTCTCGGCATTTCAGGCTCGTATAATAGCGAAAATAAGCGAGCACGTCGTTGAGAGTGAACGTTACGCTCCTCGTAACGGCATCCGTATGGGTCTAACGTATACGCGCTTCTATTATCTACAAGCCGCTTCTAGTTATTCGACGACTCGCGTGGGGAGCGAAGTAAGAATTGGCAGCGCGAAGGAGTCCAACTGCGTTAACGCTCGCCGTGAGTGGCTTATCGTGCGCTTTGTATGAATTGCGTTACCACAGGCCCAGCCCATCTACGCGCCTCGCTTCCTCGTAAGCAACGCGCAACGCGTAATTCTCCAAGTTCACAGTTTCACCTCGCTCTCTCTCTCTCTCTCGCTCTCTCGCAGGTTTCTCGACTCCGTGCGCGTTGTGACATACACAGTTAATTATAGCTCAACTCGCAGCTTCCAGTCGACGTCCGGAACACAGCCATTACTCCTGGACCCGCTGAAATTAGATGGATTATGCGTTTCCTCGCTCGCGCGCTCGAGAATTCGCGTAATGCGACGACGGTATGACGACGGGAACGCGCGCGTTATAGCGGTACACGCGCCCGCCCGTCAGAATTCGGGTCATAACTGTGTGTATACATATACATATACTATATAATATAACACGGGTAATACCGAGAAACGTAATACTACGCGCACTGTGCATTTGCGAATTCAAATTTTCGCAGAAAAAATTTCTCTTCTCTTCGATACTCTTTTTTTTCTGAGACCGTCCCTCGACCCAGAGGGTTCGAATACAAATTCCTAGCCGCGGGGTCGCGATACAGGAGCCCTTCGCAGTATCCTCGGTGTGAATTATAGCCGACGCGAGGATTCGCTTATGAATGTGGTTTTGCGCGAGCGAACGCAAAGCGGGTTATCATTCGTCGAGCTAGCCCAGACCAGACAATATCCGTTAATCTCCCATTAAACACGCGCGCGGCTCGGTTTCCTTGGCTATTAGAAACTTTCGCCGTCTGCGCGTCTCCACTTTCGAGCGAACAACCGATGTGAAATCGAAGCGCGAGGAAACTCATTGTCGCGCGTCGTCGAATCTCTACAATGCCGACTCATTCGAGCGTCTCGAGACGCTGGAGATTTTTCGAAATTCGAACGTATCCAGCGTTTTGTTGCCCCGTCACCGTTACAACGCTCGCGTTAAACGCGAGAACAATGAAAATCAGTGGCCGGGGGAACGGGAAGAAAAATTACGCTCCCGGTGAGACGCGGCAGTGCGGGAATTCGCGGGAATCGACGCGCCTGGATTGATCGATGGCGGTTAGATTGTGTGAGTTCTCTCGCACTCTCCCAAGGCCCATTCTCTCCCTCTTTCTCTCTCTCTCTCTCTCACTCTCTTTCTCTCGCGAAACTTTCACGTGAAATAAAATTAAAGCTCCTACCGCGCTCGACTTAACGAGGTTTACCTCGCGGATAAACGATTCGCGATTAATCGATATCGCGATTTCGCGTTTCCGCGCTCGCGCTCAATACGCGCTGAGCAGTATAACCCGCGCGTTTTTACATAAAAGTAATATCTCGTCGCGAAACTCGATTTTCGATACTCACCCGCGCGAGCTATATACGCCCGGGTATTTCCGTGTTTCGCGGTTCGCGCTCGCGTTACGCGCAAAATCGTTTTCGAAACCGATCGGAAATCAGCGAACCGATCACGATCCGTTTTGGTCAAGAGTGGAGTCAGTGAAAACTCGTTTTAATTTGAGTTGGCGCGATTGTTGGCGGGCATTAACGCGCGAGAGATCGTTAGGTTCTGGCCATGTACTTTGGCCCCCGCGAGAGAACGCACGGACTGCTTAAACTGGCTGGGCTTCCAGGTGCGGCCCGCGAATTTCGCAATATCGGCACGCAAAACGAGCGTAAGCCCGAAATTTATGTCTATCGATGTAGTTCGGTTCGCGAGCCTTAAAGCACCGTCGTTAATCAGCAAATTCGCGTAAATTATCGAGGGCGAATTAAACTTGCCCGTTCTAAAGTTGAAACACCGCGTCTCGTTTCTCCTGCGGTTTCAAAGTAGCGAAACACTAAATATCTCCGACAGCGGAAAAGACCCGATCGAAGGGAGCGGAGAATTCGCGACGAGTCGTAGACATTTCCGAGTTGATATTCGATATTCTCTTCTCAAATTTATTTGCAATCGTATCAACGTCTAAGTTACTACCGACTAAAAATACCTTTCATACATATAATATTTGAGATAAATACATAAATTAATATTATAAAATTCGATATTCTCGTAATATCTAGATTGATATTTCCTGAAGATTTTACAAAAAAGGGGGATGTCAATGAAAAAAAGTTCGATTCTCGAGATCCCGTCGAAGCATTCAATAGTACGCAAATTAATTTCACAATTTTTATAACGATCGACTAATACGAGTTTGGATAAGAAGTTGAAGTTTCGCTTAACGCCTGGTAGGAATCGCTTCGGAATTCTTAGCTTGGATTAAAAGAGATTAAAAAAGTTTTATCGGTAAAAACGGGCAACGCGCGCATGCGGCGTCTATGGCTAAAATCGCGATTACTATGGGCGAACGTACAATCGCAGTTATTTCGCGGCTTTCGCGTGCCCGGTGACTTGGCGATACCCAACTCGCCTCTATAGCTTCGTTCGCTAACTCGTTTCCGCAAACTCGTCGCAAATATAAATTTTCCTAATTTAACGATCATTCTTTGTGTCGCCGGGTATTATCGCCTAGCGTACACGATGTAAACGTTTCTACATTCAATTTCATCCGATAGAAAACTTTGAATGTATACATTGAGAAGAAAAAACCAATTAATTTAACAAATATTTTCTTGAACCGAACGATTATTTTATCGAAGAGGTACAACTGAAAATACAAGAATGTACAAAAAGGAATTAATTTTCCGAATGAAAAATATTTGCAACATCACGGTAAATTTTGACAATCTTGTTACGAAATCGGTTAATCGCGAGCTAATCGAGCCTGCTCGTGTGCCATCGTCTGCAAACAATTAGAGGAAAGTTTCGACGTGGTTTCCCTCCGCGTCGCGCGAAATTCGCACAGCCGTTGAGGGTCTGTCGTGATTTTCTCTTATTCCTTTGCGTTTTCGAGTCGGTATTCCGACACGGTAACCGAGCCGAGTGGCGAGAGGGAAAGAAGGAGGCAACGGAAACGAGGAGATAATGCCGCCGAGAGATAAAGGGCGGAAACAAGAGCGAGCGAGAATATACGCTCGTTACACGTGAAAAAAAAGACGGAGTCTCGCAATGCACGCTTTCCAAAAGTAATTCCCTCTTCCTTTTCTCTATCCCTGGTTACTCCCATTCGCAACGATAATTACGATAAAATAGTGAAAAGCCGTTGTATGTCACCAGGTGGCAAGTTAATGCTAATCTCGAGCTTCTTTTTGCTCGCTTCACGTCCGGAAAACCCTTTTGTGAACTCTTTTTTGCGCGCGAGAACGGAGGGAGGGTCAGCGGACGCGCGACGTGAAACAAGAGACGGCAACCACTCGTTGCAGAGGGAGGGAGGGAGAGGAAGATGGAAGGGGGGGGGGGGAGCGAGAGAGAGCTAAAGCTCGTTCAGATGGTCGCGAGAGTCGACAGGGAACGGGAATCGTGAGAAAACGAGATAGCAAGTCAGAGCCAGTAGTGAAATCGAGTCGTTCCCGATCCCCTGGTACCTCTTCCCTCTAAATCCTGCGGTGAGAGTTCATATGGAAATTCTGTGCGGTGAGATTTCTTCGAGACTCCGGGAGAGCTAATTCTTCTCTGTTTTTCTTTTATCTCGACTCTAAACCCACCCACTCTTAGGTCGCAGCTTCTTTTTTCTAGTTTCTGTCTCTGTCTTTCTTCCTATGCTCTTCCATCGCTTCGCTATTTTCTTCTGCTCGCCTTTTCGTTCTCGCGGCCGTCTACTTGTCCGGGAAACACAAGAGGGAGAGAAAGCCCGTTTTCCCGTAGGATGAGAGTCAGCGCCGTTAAATCGTCCGTAAAAATTCCAGCGGTAATTGGCCACTGAACTATTCTCGGCTCTTCCCGCTACTCTTTGTTAACGTCCATTTTTTCTCTATCCTTCGTGTTCTCTCTCCCACCATCTCCACCTCTCTCCTTCCAACTCGCTTTTATTCGATGAAAATTATCCAGCGCTCCTTGCCCATTGCCAGGGCACGTACGGAGCTGTGGAAAAGAGTACGCGAAAACTGTTCGGCTAATTCGCGTGTAATAGTCGCGATATTGGACTGGAACGAGTGTGTACAAAACTCGGGATCGGCCGAATAAATTTAGCCTGCTCCATCGAGAATTCTCGCGCGAGTGACGAGGGGGCGACACTCGAAAGGGTTGCCGATCGGTCGAGTTGTACATACAAAGAGCGTTTGGAGGCGAAAAACGTGTCGGAAGGTTGAATGAGATTGCTAAGGAGAGAGAATAGTTCAGCGTGTACACCGTTGAAAATTTTGTGTTAAATGTAACACAAAAAATCACTAAAACCGCTATATGCTGTGTTATTTAGTAACATATTTATAATGTGAAAATTGCGAAGAACTATCAACTTCTGATATTAAATCAACATTTATTTTGTTTCAATTTTACAAATTATATAATTATTTTATTTGAACTTTTTTCACGTTTAACGCACAATGTTATATCTAGAGATAACCTAAAAGTGTTATTTTAACATCCACATATGTTGAAAAATTGACACACAACAAGCGAAATTTTTTACGGAAGAACATAAAATTTTCAACTATGTACGTATAGGGATGGCTGGGGTGTTAAAAGCTCGTGTGTATGCGCGGATCGGGGACGCGAAGGTTAGAATCCGGCAGGGATAGGACGAGACGGCGCAACATCGATTCGAGCATGTCGTATACATAGAGAATGCAGCGTTCCGCGTCTGGCTGTGATCCGTCAACCGGAAACGACGCAATTTACATGAGGAATCGCGGCAAGGCACCTCGAGTGTAAGTAGCTAAACCACGGACACGTACGTTATATTCCCCCATCGAGAAGATCCGCGATTCATCACGCTGGTCGATACACGCGCTCTTTCCACCATCCGCGAGTTATTGACTTCTCAGAAAAATACCGCGTCTTGTTATCCTCGCGATATCGTAAAAATCGTCGCCTGGCGAGACCGTCGTCGCGAAATTCGTCGACGAATAATAAGCCACCTCGACTTCTCTTGCTTCGGCTATCCCGGGAAAGAAGAAAGAATCTTGACGACAGTAACGACGAAAGCTAAAGCAAAAAAAAAAAGGTTTAACAAACGAAAAACGTCGTGGAATATATATAGAGAGAGAAAAGTCGAGAAATTCG
This sequence comes from Goniozus legneri, assembly GCA_003055095.1. Taxonomy (NCBI): domain Eukaryota; kingdom Metazoa; phylum Arthropoda; class Insecta; order Hymenoptera; family Bethylidae; genus Goniozus; species Goniozus legneri. Next base: position 67,961 of record NCVS01001064.1, on the reverse strand, counting down.
CCAAAGCGACTGTCATTACGTTTTCTTGATTGCCGGCTAAGTAGCTTTCTGATATAGATATACACTCTATAGCTCTTGAATCGGATGAGACGATTTTTTTCTCGAGCCATTTCTCCCGCTTTCGAAAAATCTGCTGTTTTATACCACTCAGAGAAAATATACCGACGCGGTATTAACGTTTCGTTATAAAACATCGTCGTGGAAACGTGAGATAGTAAATCGGAGATCTCGAGCACGAAAACCGGAAAGAGAAGTAGATTCAATTTCGATATATAAAGCAGCGAGGAGACGGGCTAGGGGAGAGGGAGAGAGAGAGGGAGTGAGGGGGAGAGAGAGAGAGAGAGGATTGAGTAAAGGGTGGTATACACGAAACAGTCGTACGACGCGCACGACTCGATTCGACGTCGGGCACCGTAAAGATAATCATCGCGACGACTGGGCGAGGCGTATATTCCGGCTCCCGATCGCCGTTAAGTTATAAAAATATTCGACATTTTACGCGCTTTTGTTTCACTCGGCTAAATCGAACGAGCCAAAACGAGCCGGGGGTGCGGTGAAAATCCGGGTCAGCGAGCTCCGAGCGAAAAATTTACCCAGCGCTCGCGCGTTCAAACGTCAAAGGCTAATTTTTATAAGCGAGTTTTGCCACGTTCTCATTTTTTTTTTTTCATCTCTATCATCCTTGCGCTATTGATGACGCAAAATGGAAAGAAATCACGTGCGTGTCGGAGATGCAAACGAAAAAGAGAGAGAGAGAGAGAGAGAGAGAGAGAGAGAGAGACTATCTTTCGCGAATTCGCGTTCGCAAAGTCTTTGATCCGGTTTTATATCTCGAAAACGGCTATGCGAAAGCACGAGAAAAAGGAAGAAAAGAGAGCACGTTTCGAATGGGACTCCAAATAAGATACCGCGAAAAACCGGAGCTGCGGGGCAAGAGAATTGAACGAGATATAAAACCGTTGAAAGGAAGCGCTCGCGGATATACTATAGGTAAATTCGTAGATTAGCGATGGAACGAGAGGGCGGAGTTTCGAGGGATACTTAACGCGAGGCTCACGGTCAATCGCGCGAGTGTAATTCGGTTAACCGGCCCTTTCGTATGTCGTCGAGTTATCGGCACGAACGCGTGGCTAGCTTATAACGATCTCGATCTTGTTACAACGCCGCAAGCTGTTCCGAACTCGATTGAATTTCCGCGGGTGCGTGTAAGAGGGCAAATAATTTCGAAACAACCGACTCGACGGCAATGTGATTTTTTCTATTTCTCGAAATTGTATATTCTTCTCGAAACTGAAGAAAATACAAGGAGGGTACTCTCGCGGACTGGAGGAATCGTGAGATGGAAGGAAGAGAGAAATCCATACAAGTCTCAGCCACGTGAATCAGAGCGAAATGCATTTCGAAAAACACGATAAAGATCCTACCTTGGGCCTCCCCTCGCTCCGGCTTCGCCGGGTGTATCGATACGAGCCCGGTTTCCTTTTCGCCGTACTTCTCGTATCCCTCTCTCGCTCCTGTATTTTGTTGCTTCTCGAAATAAGCAGCAAGAGGTAAGGTATAGGCGAGAAGGATCGCATTACTTCGGTCTATAGGTCGTATATATACGCCTATATACTCGGGTATATATAAAAATAGCTTGCTTTGGCTCTCGGTTGTACACGCGATCGCGGAAAAGACGAAAATCCCGTAAGAAAAACACGCTAGCGCGGTTGCCTCTCTTATTTTTCCACGAGATAAATTACGCTTTTATGATCCATCGACGGTATCACGGCGGGAGAGAATCGAGAGAGATTCTTAATACCGTTTTATTGAAAAATTCAATACCCTTCTTTATACTCATTGTTGGCGATTCTATGGCGCGACGAGAGCGAGAAGGGGTCCGCGCGTGCTCGCCGTAATGGAGGATGACCGCGCTTTCTCAATACAGGCCGAGGATCGTTATCGATACCGCGATCGAGCGGGTAAACGACACCGAAGACACACGACCGACAAATCGGCAAAATATACACCCCCACTCGGCCGTACGTTATACCGTGCGTTGTAAAATACCCCAACGAATATAATCTCGGTGCGAATTCGCTCTGCGCATATGAAAATTCCGCTAACGTCGGACTATTCCGAATATTTTCCGAAACGAATACGTAAGGAGAGTTTTTCTTCCAGGATAGCAATCGACGTATGTATACCAGCGGATGCTCCTTGCTGCAATGGTAAATATATACTCGCGTTACGTAACCATTTTATATCTACGTACATGCAGAGTCGCGTGGCCGAAATATCGCGAAATCCGATAAACGCGGCAATTTTCCGCGTTACGAGAATGGAATATCCGAATAGCCGATGTAACGACAGTAAGCCGATTTCGCGAATGAATGAACGACTCGCGATATTATACCGGACCCCTTTTCACTGCCCGATACCGAACGGCTAACGATGCAGCTTTGATCGCTCGATCGCTTTCCCGGCTCCCTCCTTGCGGACACTTAATTGCAGTAATTCCGTAAACGATAAAAGTTTACAAACTTCCCACCGGGGAGGAGAGAGAGAGCTCTCGCGTGAATTGATTTAAACCGTAACGCGGCCGCGAGTATGCGAAGTGCAACTGTGAAAATCGAATCGCACTCTCGCTAATCGACGATCGCTTTCCCACGAAATTTTTCATTCGAATTTTCCGAGCCGATCGAATTTAATCTCGATTCGTTCGTTATTAATCAGCTCGACTTTTCTTTCCTAATCGTCCCGTAAAAGGAGCAAAAGCGGAGTGTAAAAAATGCGACTTAATTTTTTCACAAAAGAACGCTCACGGGATGTGTTTCTCGCCGTCCGAAATTGTCGCGCGCGTTCTCCTCCACTTTCCTACTCTTCCTCTCGTTGTTTTTATAGGGAGTTTCGCTGTTTTTCCAAAGAATTTCGCGGAGACAATGTGGACGCGGGCAAGGCGGGTAACCGAGCCGGGAACGAGCATAGCCGACTAATTGCGATCCCGTGAGCTCCCCCGCGTGTATGCAGGTTTTCGCCGTAAGCTACGCTTTTACGCGAATAAAATCCCTTTCTCGGTAGCTCGTCCCCGCCGCTACCGCGACAGTTTATCGTCGGTTATATATATACACAATAGCCGCGGACGCGTGCATTATACGAGGAGCGGGGCTGGAAAATTTCGCGGACGCCCGCCCGTACGAGCGACCGTAAAAGTGCAATCTTTCGTGTGTGTGTGTGTGTGCGCGTGCGTGCGTGTGTAGAGGTAAGGGAGAGCGCGAGCAAACCGCTTCTGATCCAGTCGTCGTCATCTAGCCGTTTCGCGACGGCCTCGCATCGCTCGGTTATATTCCGATATACGAGAGCGATCGTTTCGCGACCGATCTCGGTTATATTGCCGACGCTCTCGAAAGGTAATATTTTCTGTATAACCGCTCTGTGTATCCACGCTCTGTATCCCTCACCCCCTCGTTCGCGTGCCGAGAAAAGGAACGTCCTTTTTTGAAATTCTACCGAGGGACGTATCTCGGACGTTCCGCGATGACCAAACTCCCCGTATACGGAATATCGTACGCATTGACAATCGACTTTCATATACGGATTCGTATAGATTTATTAGACACTCGCAGCTTTTTATAACTCCCCGCGTCCGTGTTGGGGAAGATGTCGTTGCGAATTCAAAAAGTTTGTTTCTAACTCAGATAATCTCGATAAAACGGAAATTCTCTGGGCGCGCTTGTTTAATGAATTAATACCGAATATAAGCTCCATTGAAAGAGAAAACTTTCTAATTGTTAGCGCACGTTCGGAGAACACGAGTGATTATTAGATTATGAATATCTGCGAGTATATGAATTCACAGGTTGTTTGTACGTAGGCTCTGGTGTGTGCGCTTGTTTGTGTTTGCGTGTGTGTTTATAAAAGCGCGCGCATTATCCGTGTACACGGGTGTTTACGAGAGTCCCGTACGTGGGACGGAGCGCCCAGATTGCGCGCCCTCGTGTACTAGCCCGTTACACACACACACACACACGTTACACAAACTCACGAGCGCGACATCGTGGAACTCGTGTATCTCGTTAGAGCACGCTGTCGCTTCGAACACGCGACTGTTCGACCGAATTTGCGATACGACGTGCGTTGATTTTTCACGCAGAAAAAAGAAAGGGGTAATCAATGACGCTGCATTCGTCATTCGAGGCGACCCAAGAACGTCCACACCGCTTGCCATCCTCGTGACAACGTTCATTCATACCGCCTATTGTATACGACTGGTTCAACTGTCGAAAATTGCATTTACGGTTAAACAACGGCTGAAATTATACTTCTGTTATATCTATATACTATGATATTATACGAGCTTTCGTTGTATACTATAGATACACGACAATGGCCTCGTTGTAAAAAAATCGTGCGATCGAGCATTTCTACAGAAAAAGAGCGCATTATTTCTAACTACGTACAATGAAGATCTCTGGCGCGACATGGTATCTTTTTGTTCCGTAAGACACAATGACGGGAATTGGCACGCGTACTCATCCCCCGTCGGGGAGGGGGTAGGTATAGTGATGCACGCGTACCCATAGTATTGCGCTTTCGCGCATTGGCGTTTCGCGCCGGGGTGACAGATCGCGCGTATCTACGTGAATGCATCCGTGCGTGCATAGCACGTGGGCCGTGTGTGCGTGGGCGTGTGTATCGCGCATTCCCGATACCGGATTACAGAACGGCCGTACAATTCGAGACGGCGACCCCGAAATGCTCGGCGCGTGCGTTCTCGTGTACGTGTGCGCGTTGTACGTCGTCTATGCCCCTCTCTCGCTACCTGCACCGTGACATGGGGTGGCAGTAAATGGGGCGGGATGAGGTGGCCTCGTGGGGTGGTCGGG
>NCVS01001064.1:51313-62982 GCA_003055095.1 Goniozus legneri | reverse complement strand
CTGGAAATATTCCGTCTCGCCCGGCGTTCTCGACGTTGCTTTATGCTTTTTGGCAACGGTAGTTTACAGCGCTCAGACGAGCGACAGCGATACGCCAAAACAATTGTTTTCCTTTAAGTAACACAAGTTTTGTCCCCGGGCCATCCGGAAACGGGCACGCGCCCACTCTCGCCCGTTTTTGTCTCACCGACGATTGTGCAATCTTTTTCCACCCCTTTTGTGTATCTTGCTATCCCTGCAACCGCTGGCATTATAATCGTTATTTCTCTTTTTTCGCGGAATTCGAGCAAGACAACTTACTTGCCGTGCTCTTTTTCCGTGCGCTTTTCTCTCTTTTTACTTTCCTCTTACACACACTTCTCGAGCGGGGACAACATCGATACCGCTATTCAGAAATTCATAACGGCAGGAAAAAAATTTTCCATCGCTGCGCACGCGGTATCGTACGAGTCCGTAAGAAGCGGCAATTTGCTCGCGGAATATTCTTCTCGGTGCGCGACGAAGGGGCGAAGCGGGTAGGATGAGAAAATAGGAAACTATGAGAGACGAAACAACGCGACTCGGCGAGTGCGTTTCGTACGTGTGTCCCGCAGGCGGCGGAGACTGGAGAAGAGTCGGAAAAAGGGACAACAAGATGCGTGAAAGAGAAGGAGAACGCGAGCGTCTTACCATGGTTACTCATTTCCCGTACTCGCTCTCTCTCTCGCTCTCTCTCTTTCTCTCCAAAGCACGCACACCTACACACTCAGCGCACACGTGTCCCGATTCTCTTCCAAGGCAACCAGCTGTGACTCGCATATGAGATTCGGCTCGCGAACTTGGCCCCTCGTGCTATCTCCCCCAGAAGACTGCTAAAGCGAATCTGCTCCTTGAGAACGAAGCAGCAGTAGACAGCAAGAGAGAGAGAGAGAGAGAGAGAGAGAGAGAGAGAGAGAGAGAGAGAGAGAGAGAGAGGGGTACAAAGAGAGGTAAAAGGGGGCGTTAATCTTCTCGGTAGGAGAGCGTTCTCTGTTATAATTGTAATGCTAGAGTCGTGAGCTCGGAAAAAGTACGCAATTAACTCGTCGAAAATTTCAGCCACGGTTGAATTGTCATTACATTGGCGGAACGTGCGTGCGCACCAGCCGTATCCCTCCTCCATCGGTCCCTTCTCGATAACGCGATCAGTGCAATTAATTTAGCGAGCGATTATGGCCGGGCAAACGCGGGCATCCGTTTTACGTGGGGCAAACGCATTCGCGAATGATCTTCACGGTCGAGTAGTTCGAGTAAACGAATACCCCGCCCTGCCGCTTTTTGCCGATTGTTTTTCTAGGGATGAACAGTGTCGCTCTTTCTACCGATCTACTTCTGTGAAAGTCCAATCGGGTCTAGGGAATCTCTGTTTTGTCATTCCGAGTATCGTGCTTGGTGCGTTTCGACAATTCGAAACTGGGTGAATAAAAAAAAAGGCATCAATCCGCATACGCACGTTCGGAAGGGCAAAGAACAGGGCCGCATGGCGTGACATCACTGTCAATCAATGCTGCGCCGTGTTTGTACACGGAGGCTCGTACCGACCTATCGTTGACCGTGTGATTACGGATTTTCCAGAGGAAAAAATACAACGATCGGTCAAATTGGAGAGGATTCTTTCTGACGGAGAAAAATCCTCGTGCTCGCATTCGTACGCGTATACATATAACAGAAAAATTTGGAATTTCGCCCTCATGGCTAATTTACGAACGGTGTTATCGATTTTTTAATCGACTTGTCCGATCGAGGGAGCAGGAACGCATTTCGCACTTCGATGGGCTATAAATACGAATTACAGTTGCGAGTTCGTTCGAGCGCATTTTTGTTGCCGCTGTTCGGCGGCTTTTTTTTTGTTCGCTCCCCACCCCGCGCCGAAAACGCAGAATCCATAAATTTAAACGTAACGGGAGTGGAAATACGGTCGGAACACGTCTCACCTGTTGCGAATTTTGTTTTTCCGTTAATGACCATTGTTATGCAACGAAGGACTGGCTGGGTCGAAAAAAAATAGCCCTTTCAACCGCTGTTCAAAAATGAACGAATCGTTTGCGAATTGAACGTTTCGTGTGAACAAGTGTTTCCGGGATGCGACTCGATCGCGCCGCAATTAGTCGTCTCGATTTTAATTCGGTCTTAAACGAGAAGGAAAGACGAATAAAACGTAAAACATCCCCCCCCTTCGTGTTGCCGGGATGTATACGTCCCCGTGCACGACTTTGGAGACAAATATTCTTTTAACACGCGGAGAGCGCAGAACAAACGGCACAGGTGTCGGCATTCTTTGCGTTCTCCGCTCTCGCGTGCTCCTTTCCGCGTCAAGATGGAAACGGTCAAATATCTCTCCGTGAGTGTCTGCTGTATCGCGCTCACTCTCTCTCTCTCTTCTATCTCTCTCTCTCTCTCCTTCTTGTTTCTTCCGTACCTTTCATCTCGCGATTGCAATTTTCATCAAGGAAATTCGATAAAACCACTTTCGCGAAATTATACCGTCGTATATGCGCGCATTCGCGCCCCCGCGACACACTCCGTGCGTCGAATATCGATAATTAAAACGATTCCGATGTTTTCAAACGAATCGAGCTCATTTACCGTGGAGACAAGCTTGCGCGGCCCACGTCGGCTGCCGTAGTTGCCGTTACCGCGCGCCGCGCTGTGCCAGCTGCGACTCGCATATGAGATTAAAATGCGTCGGGAAAACGGGGTCACCGGTTGGGTTTTTGCACGGCGAAAAAAAATGACGCGTGAAAGGCGAAAAAGGATAAAATAAAAACGGGGTGAGGGGGGATGAGAAAAAAACGAATATAGGTACTCGCTGACGGATTAATCTCGGGGAAGAGTCGAACGCGATCGAAATCCGGAAATTCCGATATCTCGCGCGATCCCTTTAAATATTCCTCGGAGGTACCCGTGAGCGATACTCGACACGAAATTTTCCCAGCCGTGCTCGGATGAAGCGGCGTTCCGGCGCTCCTGCTACACGGACAAATACAAGCGTTTTGTGAAAAAAAGAACGACGAATAACGAAGGGGTGAGAAAAAAAGACATGGCGAGCGCGAGAAAAAAATTTGCAAAATTTAACGCGGCGGACGTATAAAGCGTATATAAATTTAAAAAGAGCGACACACCTTCGCTCGAATTCGAGAGTCGCGAAAACTCGACCCGGTTAATTTCGCGTCTCGATATTTATTTTCTCATCTGCTACTACTCGTGAAGCTTGATTAATGATCGATGACGTTTATTAAATTAATTACAGTCCTCAAGTCCTCATTTATCGAGAACTTTATTTTACGCTTCTTCCCCTTCTTGGCGTATTCCCGTCTCACTCGGAGCCATTTAATTTTTTTCACGAACCGCTCTTTCTCTTTCTTTCTCTCCTTTTTAATAAACGACCTCGGACGAATAAATTCGTCGACAGATAATCGATATTCAAATCCAGTCGGTCGATCATCGAACGTAAAATTTTCACGTAACCGGGAGGAAAACCAAAATCCGCGTAAATTGCTAATTACGTTAGCCGTCCGAATATTTTTTTCTCTATTCCCTCGACGTCCCTTTTGTAATTTTCCTTCTCTCCTCGCTCGCTGACAATTTAATTAATTCATTTTTTTTCTCTCACGGCTTTTTCCCTCCCACTGCTCCCGCGTAGCTGCCTGGCTGGCTTTCTCTCGCCGAGTCTCTCTTTTTCACCCGAGCGCACACACGACGACGAGAATCCCTTTGCATGGGAATTAAGGTGGCATTCCTTTATAACTTTCTTCGGGTCGTATAACGAGACTATCTCACGCGGTGGGTGCTCATGGCTCCGCAATTATTAAGCACGCTGGCGTTGGTTGACCGGCTTATTTGAATTCGCGAGCTTACACGCGTATAGCGTGGGAATCCTTAATGAATCCCGAGTTATTTACAGGACGATATCGCGTATAGCAAGGAATATTGTTGGACGAATACCGACCGACTCGTAAAACAACCCGATGTCATACCGCGCCCGATGAATGATCACCCGTGCGACCTCTATTATCGACGCTCACTCTGACGCAAGCGATACTCGAACGATAAATTACGCGTAGGAGCGAGCTCTCGAACGACTTTTCCCCAACTTTCGTGCATTGTGTGGGTACAACAAAAAAAGTCAAAACCGCGGGAGCCTTTGTCACGGTGTGTGTATAAGTGTAGCGTATGGCGTAATGGATCGGACGAATAAAAAGACAGTAAATTCCACGTGACTACCTTTAGTCCTTAAGTGCTCGTTTCTTACGCGCCTCGGAAGTTGAGCCGCTTATACAATATATATAGGGTAATATGTATATACGAAGGAATAACCAACTCCCCTTTCAACTCCTGTCCATCGGCTCGATATTGCCCTCTATATTTTCGTCTTTTAACGTCCCGCTCGTTAAACTTTTATCCTTGGCAGTTGTAATCCACCGACGATATCTTGTATTTTCGTTCGCGTTGCGTGTTTTACTCGTTATTACGATGATTATGCATTCACGGAATATACGTCCGAGAATAAACTTTTCCTCGGCGAAATTGAAGGCGATTAACGCATCTCGTATAATTCCAAACTCGGTGGTTTACGCTACGGCGCCGAGCGAGGGCGATTAAGCGAGATTTTCGACTTTCGGCTCGCTCGAACGAATCGTCGGTCGACGATTCCATTGAAACGCTCCTTTTCTCCCACCCCGTTAAGCCCGTTTGTCCGTAAATAACGGTCCGACGATGGCGATGGACGAGGCTCCTCTCATGAATTACAAATATATCGTCAACGACGGCAAATTCAATCGTAATAAATTAATTTGAATGCATCAATTTGTAAGCACAACTTTTATTCATTCCAGCGCGTTCGCGTTGAGCGGATTTAACGTCGTCATCGCGATCTCTTGTGCTTGAATTTTCGTAAATTTTTGATACCCACTTTTCGTTCCAACGCGCTGAAAATTTTTCAATGAACGTAAACAAACCAACCGATCACGGGGTCGTTCGTGGCGCGCCAGAACTTTGATTGGTTTTTCTACTATTTTTCTCGCGAGAGCGAAGAACGAGGCGCGCGCGAGAGAAAGAGAGAGAAGAGTAGTGGAGGCGCGCGAGTTCGCGTGACGCAACGCTTTATATTCATCGGACGATGCCGATTAAATGTCTCGGAGAAATTTTTTCCTCTTTTTCTCTCTCCCCCGCTTCCTTTGCGCGCCCCTCCAGCGCATCTCCGTGATTGGAATCTTCGAGTGGCTTCGTCGGCCGGGATCGTCGAGAATTTTCAAGTGAGCGAGGCGAGGAGGGTGAGGGAGGACGGCCGGACCCGTCTCTCACTTCCCCAGGCCAACTCTTCCACGAAATTAATGAAACTGAAATTTACCGACGGGGGGATTTCCCTTTTCAACGGAAATCAAGGAACTGCCTGTCGATCCTCGCTCGATACAGCCGACGCTACTTCGCATCGCAATTAACGAATCGGGAAGATTTGATTCTTCGGCGAACAGGAGAGAGAGAGAGAGAGAGAGAGAAGGAATTGAGTGTATCGACGAAGGAGAGAGGAATAGGAGGAAGTTGGTTATACTCGTGGTAACGAAGGTAGCGCATGGCGTATAGTTATGCGAGTGGCAGAAACTAGTTGACGAGGAAATCGATTTTCGCGTTGCGAGAGCGAGATGGAACGGTATTACCCACCGGAATTCGTAACTTAATATTATTTGACGTTACCCCTCCGACACGATTGTTACTTAACGAGGTCGCGTTAATCCCTACCGTGAGCGCGCGTGCGTTTTGAGCGTCACTGTATCGACGTGGAATGAGGAAACGAGAGAGCGGGAGCGCTAGCGCACGTCGAACGCCCGTCGTAACGTAACGTAACGTCGACAGTGCACGCCTAATGCTGATTCGTCGAGCGGTAATTTGCGGTACCGGCGTCGTTACAGCCAAAGATATTCGGACGACGACGAATTTTATAATTGGCAGAAGACCACGCGGACGTCCGACGAATCGACCGTCAAACGACCCATGTCAGAAGGAAATCCCATTTCACGCGTCGCGATTTCCTATCGTCTTGCTCGCGTTATCTATGCCTCTGTCTATGTCGATCTAATTTCGTTCGTAATAACGCGAGGGGCTAAGAATTTTTGTTTTATCGCTACGAATAAGAAAATTTTCAATTTTCGTTAAGTAGGATGCACAAATAGTTGTATTTAATGTATGCAGCTAGCGCAATTTGAATGATTAAAAGCCGCGCAATAAAAAACAAGATAAATCGATGATTAGTTCCGTCCAAGCGTCGTTATAAATGACACAATCGTAAATTTCAGTCGGTGTTTGCAGTCGGCGTAACTCGTCTCTCGCGCGATGAGCGTACATTTTACGGCGTAATGTGGCCCGTTCATTCGTAAGTTAACGAGATTTCGTTCCGCGTCGTCTCCCCTGGCTCGCGCCTCCCGAGAGCTCGCCAGGCGAGGAGAACGCGCTGTTAAAAATTTTAACGCCAACGTACGCGCCGTTGTAATGAGAAATTTCGGATCCTTCGTTTCCGCGTAATTACGCCTTCCTTTTGCTACCTTTATTTTATTAATGCGATATATTTCTCTTTCTTTTTACCTCCGGCCCTTTCCTCCATTTGCGCGAATTGCCCGGCGGAAAATTCGCGAGAGTTACCAACAGTCGATCTCGAGCCAACTACCAACTCGATCGCACCTGTTGTCCGTTCCCCGTCTCGATCGATTAACGCCTTGTTCGTTTGGCTGCTCGCTCACCGTGTTATTATTTGGAATAAACAATGCGGCGTCAGCGCGTCAATCGCCCGTACAATTATTCCGTTTTGTAACGCGCAATATTGCACGATATTGGTCCAGGGTATCGTGAATTATCGTCAAAGCGGCTCTAACACCGCACACCTCGCACCCGGTTCATTAATTACGCGATCGACATCGCCGCAATGATGACGCGGAGCTCGCCCCTAAACAATGCAATTCGCTACTTCTTGCCTTACGCGCCGCAAAAAGGCTAAAGTTATCTCAAATGGGAAATAAATGAGTCGCCATTTTTCATTTCTCTGGTTCGAGCAACAATAGGAATAAAACGAGAAACGATAACGCAACACTGTTAATCATTCGTGTTATACCTGCTGGCTGATCTCTAACTATTAGAACATTGCCGCGTGAATATATAGCACGCGTGTTACATATCACATGTCCTGTCAAGATCGTTCGTTGTTTAACTGTAACGCGCGTCTGATCCGATCCTCGTTATTCATCGTGATCGGATACCCCCACGATACATTTACGAGATACGCATGGTAATCGTGATGCAGCTTCGGGAAAGCCGGACTGATTCGCTCCTAGAAATTGTGAATTATAGCGAACACGAATTACCGCTGAAAAGTTACGCTCCGATCGTCTCGTCGGTGCAAAAATGTTATTCCGCGAAAAATTTTTATCGGTATTAACAAATTCTCGCACGGATGAATGTACCGAATGGGATCGAGTCTATGCGCGGAGCGGGAAAATATATTTTTCCAACGAATTCTAAGTAAAATTCGAGTAAAAAAATCGCCTTCGTATTCCGTAGAATCTCTTTACCAACAACACATCGCTCTCTCGCGGGGTGAAACGAGCAAGTTGGTTTTGCATAACCTTAAATTGAGAGAATCTTTCGACACGTGTAACGGCACCGGAGCGAGAAGGACGGGCGTAATAAGATCGAAAAATCGTTGCGCGCAAATTCGCAAATGCACTTGGTACGCGCACGGAATCGGCGGAATGAATTTGTCATTTCGGCAAATAAATCTCCAAGTAAATTCCAGGACGTCGTAATGCCAAGGTTTTAACGTCCCGCAGTTTCGAACGCATGGATAGAACGAAATAGCGAATTTCGAACGTACGGAAGCGCCGCGAGGTAGAAATATATACTCTTGCGGGTATTACGCTTGTCCCGCTTCTGTATTAACCGTAATGGTACGATAGATAAAAGAACGGTCTCGCGCATCCGTGGTCTGGATAACGCGCGGCCCGCTACCGCGGAAGATACTTAAAACCGATCACGTCGAATAAAGGCGATCGGTTGGTCGTGTGGGGGTGGGAGGAAATTGTGGAATCGTCGCGAACCCATCGGCTCCGGTTCGTCGTTGCAACGCTTATCTTTCTACTTTTCTATATATATCTACTCGATACTACCTCGTTCGATTCCCTCCAATCGAGGTCACCCATCGGATAAAGTTCCGAATCGATCTTGCCGCGTAACTCGCCATAAACAATAACGTTGATCGATTAAAAAAAGGCGAGGGAGGGAAGAGGGATAAAGAAAAATTGTTCAAAGCTCCTCGTCTCGTGTACTGGTCACGACGCGCCGGCGGAAATTAATATCGAATCCATTAATAATAGATGATGGCGAAAAAGGAGTAACCCACTCTCGAATCTCCCGCAGCCCTTCCGTAATAGCAATCTACGAGATAGCATAATGCATCGCTCTCACGCTTTGATGTGGATAGAGAATCTCTCATCAACAGACTCAGAAAAATCGAATCAACCCTTCGCAAAATGTCTCTGTACTTAGGGAAACAAAATATTCCTGATGCTTATTTTTAATTTCTTTAAAAAAATATATAAGAGAAGGAGGGACAAAATGGGCACTTTAGGCAAAAAATGGTTATATCTTTACGTTTTTTCACTCGACACACTACTTTACATGTCCTTATTTATTATTCAACATCGATGAGCTGTGCCCATTAAAATAAAAAAATCCAAAATGTGGGGCAAAATGAGCACCCTGAAATTTTCAATAATAAGGCAAATAATTCGAATTATTTATTATTAATTCAGTTAATTTATTTCTTATGAAATAAAAACCAGCACAATACGATATCTTATGTGAATTATCTAAACTAAAATGAAATTTAAACTATTAATGAAAAATTTCAGGGTGCACAGAAAAAAAGGATCACTTGAATGAAGAAATATATACTTGATTCAAGAGAGTTATGCGGAAGAAAGAAAAATTCCGTCATCAAGAAAATAATTTCCCCATATTAGTAGAAAATTAAATTCTTGAATTGAAAATTTTTTTTCTTGAATCAAGTATTGCCATACTTAAACCACATCTATTTTGTTTTATCCTAAGATAATTATTTCTCAAATAAAAAAAAATAGTTTAAAAATAATAATAATAAATAATAGTTTCTTGAATGAAGTTTATATTGACTTATTCAAGGACACACGTTCTTGGATCAAGAAATTCACAACTATTGTTTTTAAAATTTATTTCTTCATTCAAGAAAGAAAAAAAGACTTGATATTGGAAAGTATATATTTCTTCCGCATAACTTTCTTGATTCAAGTAATCCTTTTTTTCTGTGTGCCCATTTTGCCCCCAAATTTTCGAGGACTTCCAAATTTTATGGGTGCCCATTTTGCCCCACCCTCCCTTACATCGTAATGATATAAAACTGACTCTTGTAGTACCGTTTTTCTTTCTTTTCATATTTATGTACATAGTATTGATAAATAATTATCGACTGTAATATACATTCCTCAAAAAAATTAAAGGGACAGTTATCATTTTTAAACGGCTGTAACTTAGCTAAAAATAATTAAATTCAATAGACCGGATGATCATTTAAGAACTTGGATCTTCCTCTTTAATACTATAACCAGCTGTTCGGTCCATTTCAATGATTTTTAGTTGAGACATAGCTATTTAAAAATTACGAGTGTTCCTTTAATTTATTTAAGATGTATATTTCGTCTTATTATTTACAATGTAAGTGCGTAACTCAGCCTGAGCTATTAAACTCTATAAAAAAGAAATGTATCGGTTCCGAAACGGCAAAGTTCTCACGAAGACGATTGTTTATTTCGACCTGGGAGAGGATCGTGAAAACGACACGATCGAGAAAGCGGAATAGAAATTAATGACTGCGGGTGGCACAACATGGCGAATCCGTATTAACGGTCGCACGGGCCCATTGAAACCAGGATGATGCCTACCGGACGGGCTCTCACGGTCTCGCTCGAATAGACATACTTGACGCGAGCTTTGACCCTAATTCGGTCTATCTCGCCCCTCGACCCCGTATGGACCTCGCGCGCGCGATTACAAACTGCAATTAGCCGCCAGCTTACATAATTGCGCGGCTACGGTATAAACCAATCAAAACCCCGCGGACTATATACATATACCATCTTTTTTCCTTATCGGATAACAATTTACAACGAATTTCAACTGTCCAAGTTTCGCGCCGAGGAAAATAAGGAGAAGAGAAAAAGGGAAAGAAACAAACTCAAAAGTGGAATACGTAGGTTTCCGCCGTGCAACAGTTGGCGCGGCCATTCTCGTCGGTGAGTTTTCCTACGTGCATTTTTCCACGAAGGACCGCGGCAAAGATCGACGCGAACTTTGCCAAAGTGAATCTGAACTTTGTCAAAATCCAACTCCCGATCGAATGCAATTTTGATAGGTTTCCAGCGTAGACCCCCTTGACGCGTTATTGGATTTTCGGTCGGGCGCCCCCGCGCTCCCGCGCTATCTCGCGATTGTCCGTCGATTTTCGCTGCCTTTGCGCCGAAATTTCCCACCGAGGTGTCACCAATTATTTTTAATTTCTTTCGCTCTCGCGAATTTCGTTTTATCGCTCGGTGCTTGTTTTTTATTTTTTCGTCTCACGGCATTTTGCATTCCACGTATTCGCAGTCGCATTTTTTCGCCCCGTCGGACAGTTTTACCCCTACGTCATTTTTCGAGCAATTAATCTCCCAGAGATGACACACGTGGGCAAGCCTGCTCACTCGCTCTAGCCGTTATTTATTAACTTCCAACTACCAACTATGCGTTCATCATCGGATTAAGCTTAATTGTCCCCCGTCGCGTGTTATTATCAACGTGCGAGCGCTAATAGCCGTCCCGTAACCTAATTTTAACCTCTACCTCCAAATTATAATTCGATATGATTTCGGTACTTTACGATCGAATATAAACGCGCGAATGCGAGGATAGGAGAAATTTTCGTCGCTCGAAAAATTTCCACCCTCTTCGACCGACTATGAAACGACAGTTTGACGCGTTTCGATTTTTCGTTTCGCCTCGAACGATAGAAAGAGTAGGGAAAAAGTCGAGTTTTTTTACCAATTCTAAAAATCCGTGATTCCTCCCAGCGCGCTATTAATCTCAACGGCAAACATTTGTGGAATCGTGTTATCTGTCACGGTGCCGAGTGGCGAAGGCAAAAAGCTACGTAAGTGCAATTGATGATACCGCACTCGCGGAGAGATGCTGGAAAAACGCTCGACGTCGAGCCGGAAGCCGTCGAAGGACCGGCGAGAGTGGCGAGCGTGTGTGCATTGACAATCGAAAGGGACGCTCTAGATAAATCGCGATACGTCGGCTATACAAATCGATGTTCATCGAGTATCTCGGACTCTCGAAAGACTCTCGCCTGTCGAATTTTGCATATTTTCCTCGAATGGAAGACGATTAGTAGAAGGGAGAACGAGGGGTAGGGGATAGAAATGAAGGAAAAAAGAAGTATATAGAGGGTGCTCGCGCGGCTTGATTACGATGGTGGGGAGGCGGTGTGCCACTCGTTTGCAGGATGCTGCCGGCGTGTGTGCCGACGGCGGTGAACGCGCCCGGACATCGATACAGCTCCGCCGCCACTTTACCCCTGATCCTGTCTGACC